>NC_069435.1:951111-975008 GCF_026875155.1 Cherax quadricarinatus | reverse complement strand
CTGAACTCAGAGGGGCACCATTGAGTGCCTTTAATGCTCCCCTAACACGTGAAACTGAATGAAATCCTGCATCGAAGCTAAAACTGGAAAGATTATTACAAAAAAATTGCATGTTACCCCTTTTTGAAATAGTGTTTTTGTAGTGCCCTTTATTATCCTCTCTCATCCAACAGCTTGTCAGGCTCCAAAAACCATTTGTTTCCATTCACTCCTAACACACTCATGCACGCTTGCTGAAAGTCCAAGCCCCTCCCACACAAAACCTTTACCCCCTCCTCCAACCATTTCAGGGATGCCCCCTACCCCGCCTTCCTTCCCCAACAGATTTATACCTCTCCAGATTTATACGCTCTAAATGATGAACACCTCAAAAAGCCCCTTTTTTGCCCTCTGACTAATATTTTTTAGTAACTCCACACTTCCTCCTAATTTCCACACTACGAACTCTGTGCGTAATATTTACCCCACACATTGCCCTTAGACACTGCCTCCAGCCGCCTCCTTGCTGCATTATTTAAAACCCCATGCTTCACACACATAGCATCTCCCATTATACTCTCATAACATTCCCTTCTTAGCCTCACTGCCCCACTCGCCTTTTTTTCCTTCATCAATTCTATGATTAACCTCATCCTTCATAAGCCCCAAATATCTGAAAACAACACCCAAATATCTGAAAACATTTACTTCTTGCATATTTCCTCCCTCCAATGTGATATCCAATTTTTTTCTTTATCTAAATAGTTTGAAAACCCTCTTACCTTACTTTTATCTTGTTCACTTTCAATTTCTGCCTTTATGAACACAAACTCGTCCAATAACCTTTGCAACTTTTCTTTAGAATCCCCAAAAAGCACAGTATCATCAGCAAAAAGCAACTGTCAACTCCCATTTTTGTATTTGATTCCCCATAATTTAATCCCACCCCTCTCCCCAAACCCTAGCATTTGTTTCTTTTACACCCCCTCTCTAAATATGTTGAACAAACTATGGTGACATTACACATCCCTGTAAAAAGGGACCTACTTTTACGGGGAAGTAATCTGCCTCTCCTACACACCCTAACCGGGAGCTCGCTATCCTCATAAAATCTCTTTACGCATTTAGTAACTTACTACCTATTCCATACACTTGCAACATCTGCCACATTGCTCCCCATCCACTCTATTCATATGCCTTTTCAAAATCCATAAATGCAATGAACACTTCCACCTTTTTCTAAATATTGTTCACACACATGTACTTCAGTATAAACACTTATCTACACATCCCAATTTCATTGTAAACCCTCCTTGCTCATTTTGCAATCCTGCTCTCTGTCGTACCTCCAGTTCTTCAGTAATAACCCTTCCATACACTGTACCGAGTATACTCAGTAAACTTATTCCCTGTAATTTTTACAATCCCTTATGTCCCCCTTCCCTTTATATAAAGGAACTTTTTAAGCTCTCTGCCCCCCTAGTACCTTCCCCTCTTTCATACATTTATTAAACAGAAAACCAACACTCCAACACTATATTTCCCCCTGCTTTTAACATTTCTGTCATGACCGTCAGTTCCACTGCTTTACCCCCTTTCATTCTACGAATGCCTAAACACCCTCCCCACACTTACATCCTGCTCTTCTTCACTCCTGAAAGATGTTATACTGTTGGTGACGTACACTGTTTATGACACGAGGTGACGTACACTGTTGAGACCCCTGAGGTGGCATACACACTAGACACTGTTGATGAGACTGATGCAGGAAGGTGGCCATTACGTGTTGTGGTAATTGCTACTACCCCCAAAATGACCTTTTCCCCCGGGCCCCCGCCCACAACTTTTCTCCCTAGTCTTAACTTTTCCTGCGTTGATTACACACACTTATTTAACCTTTGCTTTGTTTTTATCACGATCATCTTAGTTTCAGTCACATGTTAACTTTTCAGATTCATGGTTTTTATTAAATTGCTGGCGTCGCACTGTTTTCCAAGAGCAGTAATTTTTCTAGTAGTCCATTAAGCGTTGGTGTTGTGAATAAATTATATGGTTACCGTAAATTTCCAGTGCTGGTGATTGTTACATAGTAACAAATGGTGCTCATAATTACGCTGTAGGGGAACACTAGTCTTGTTACCGTACAGGTTACTAACCTGGAGAGGGGGGGGTTAATTCTCGGTACGGGAGGGATATTAATCCCGGGGGACGGAGAATTAACAAATCGGTTAATAGTGTTCATGATTTTACGAGAGAACAACCTTCCTTCCATCCATCCCTAATTTTTAAGACAGTCTCAAAATAATTTTTTTTTTTTCGCAACCGTCCTGGAGTCTTCTGCTGAGCATTGCCGAGTATTATCTTGTATTAAAGTTAACGTGCGCGCGCGCGCCCCCCACACACCCCCACAACACACACACACACACACACACAAAACACACACACAACACACACCCCACAACACACACACACACACAACAACACCCACACACACACACCAAAACACACAAAACCACGCCACACACCACATACACACGACACGCACACACGACACGCACACACTACATACACACACAACACGCACACACTACATACACACACAACACGCACACACTACACACAACACGCACACACTACATACACACAACATTCACACACACACACACACACACACATACCACATTCACACACACACACACACACACACACAACCACATACACCACATATATGACAGACCCTCGGGGCCAGTGATCACGTGGTTCTGAGCTTGGAATACATAGTTACAAGTGGAGAGGGAAGCAGGAAGGGCAGGACGAATGAAGCCAAACTACAAAAGAGATGACTACACAGCATGAAGAATTTCCTGCGCGGGGTTCAGTGGAACACAGAACTGGCAGGGAAATCAGTAAACGAGATGATGGAATATGTGACAATATGCAGGGAAACTGAGGAGAGGTTTGTACCCAAGGGTGACAGAAATAACGAGAAGGCCAGGATGAGCCCTTGGTTCACTCAAAAATGTAGGGAGGCCAAAACCAAGTGTGCTAGAGAAATGGAATAAGTATAGAAGGCAAATGGACCCAGGAGAATAATGAAGAAACCCGTATGGCCAGAAATGAATATGCACAGGTAAGAAGGAATGGTCACCGGCAATACGAAAATGACATAGCAGCGAAAGCTAAATCAGACCCGAAGCTGTTGTACAGCCACATCAGGAGGAAAACGATGGTCAAGGACCAGGTAATCAGCTGAGGAAGGAAGGGGGGGAGATCACAAGAAACGACCGTGAAGTATGTGAGGAGCTCAACATGAGATGTTCACAGAGGAGACAGGAAGGGACTCCAGAAAGACGGTAGGGAGGGTACACCATCAAGTGTTGGACACAATACATACAACCGAGGAAGAGGTGAAGAGGCTGCTAAGCGAGCTAGATACCTCAAAGGCAATGAGGCGAAACATCTCTCCATGGGTCCTGAGAGAGAGAGCAGAGGCGCTATGTGTACCAATAACAATTTCCAACACTATAGAAACAGGGCGACTACCTGAGGTATGGAAGACAGTAAATGTAGTCCCAATTTTTAAAAAAGAGACACGAAGCACTAAACTACAGACCAGTGTCACTGATATGTATAGTATGCAAAGTCATGGAGAAGATTATCAGAAGAGTGGTGGAGCACATAGAAAGGAATGAGCTCATCAGTGACAGCCAGCACGGTTTCAGGGATGGGAATCCTGTGTCACAAACTCTACTGGAGTTCTATGGAGGGTGACAGCAGTAAGGCAAAAGAGAGAGGGGTGGGTAGATTGCATTTTATTGGACTGTAAGAAGGCGTTTGACACAGTTCCACACAAGAGATTAATGCAAAAGCTAGAGGACCAGGCAGGGATAACAGGGAAGGCACTGCAATGGATCAGGGAATACTTGTCAGGAAGGCAACAGCGGGTCATGGTACGTGGCGAGGCGTCAGAGTGGGCGCATGTGACGAGCGGGGGTTCCACAGGGGTCAGTCCTAGGACCGGTGCTGTTTCTGATATTTGTGAACGACACGACGGAAGGAATAGACTCCCAAAAAGGCCCTGTTTGCAGATGATTTTGAAGTTGATGAGAAGAATTCAGTCGGACGTAGACCAGGCAGAACTACAAAAGGATCTGGATAGGCTACAGGCCTGGTTAAAAGCAACTGGCTTTTGGCGTCAACCCCACCTAGTGCGAAGTCATGAAGATTGGGAAGGGCAAAGAAGGCCAGAGACTAAAACCTCACTCAAGGAAAAGGACCATGGGGGGAGTATAACACCGGGCACATCTCCTGAGGCGTACATCAACCAAATAACTGCTTTCAGTTTACAGGCACCTAGCAAACTTAAAACAGCATTCCGACATCTTAATAAGAATCATTCAGGACCCTATACACTGTGTACGTTAGGCCCATATTGGAGTATGCAGGGAAAGGTTTGGAACCCACACCTAACCAAGCACGTAAGGAGACTACAGAAAGTGCAAAGGTTTGCAAATAGATGGGCCCGAAGCAAGGGTATGTCCTACGAGGAGAGGTTTAAGAGAAATCGACTGTTGGGAAATGGTGAACAGGAGAGGGTAGGGGGGGATATAATAACGACATACAAAATACTGAGGAATCGACAAGGTTGACAGACAGGATGTTCCAAAAAGGGGCACTACAACAAGGGGTCACAGTTGGAAGTTACAGACTCGGTGAATCACAGGATGTTTTGGAAGTATTTCTTCAGTCACAAAGTTGTCAGGAAGTGGAATAGTCTGGAAGTGATGTAGTGGAGGCAGATCAAATACATAGCATTAAGACAAAGGGATGATAAAGCTCACGCAGCGGGGAAATGTGACCTAGTAGCGGCCACATACACACACCACATACACACACACCACATACACACCACATACACACACACCACATACACACCACATACACACACACACCACATACACACACCACATACACACCACATACACACACACCACATACACACACCACATACACACCAGTAGCGATCAGTGAAGAGGCGGGGCCAGGAGCTCGGACTCGACCCCCCCAACCTCAACTAGGTGAGTAACACAACTACACCACATACACACCACATACACACAACATACACACCACATATCACACCACATACACACACCACATACACCACACCACATACACACACACCACATACCACATACACATCAACACCCACACCACATACACACACCACACATAAACCACATACAAACCACACAGACACACCACACACACACACACACACACCACACACACACACACACACACACACACACACACACCACACACACACAACACACCACACAGACACACCACACGCACACACCACATCCACATACACCACATGCACACACCACATGCACACCACCACGCACACACCACACACACCACACACACACACACATCACACACACACATGACACACACACATCACACACACACATCACACACACACATCAAACACACACATCACGCACACACATCACGCACACATCACACACACAACCACCACACACACACCACACACACACCACACACACACCACACACATACCGCACACACACCACACACACACCACATACACACCACACACACACCACACACACACCACACACACACACCACACACACACACCACACACACACCCACACACACACCACACACCACACACACACACACTCCACACACACACACACCACACACACACCACACACACCACACACACACACACACAACACACACACAACACCACCACACACACACACACACACACCACACACACAACCACACACACACCACACACACACACACACCACACACACACCACACACAAACCATACCACGGGCGGGATTGAACCCGCGGTCAGAGAGTCTCAAAACTCCAGACCGTCGTGTTAACCACTGGACCAGCTAGCCACAATAAGATTCGTCCAACTAGGTATATTTCTACACCATAGGGCGGTTAGTATAGGCACCACTGTGACCACAAATGCAAGTTTTTACAGACGAATCTCCAGCTAGCGTGGCCGTGACGAACCTTCCTATGGTGTAGAAATATACCTAGTTGGACGAATCTTATTGTGGCTAGCTGGTCCAGTGGCTAACGCGACGGTCTGGAGTTTTGAGACTCTCTGACCGCGGGTTCAATCCCGCCCGTGGTATGGTTTGTTTGCAATCGTGTCATTACGATTTCGTGAGTCATGTTGACACCACACACACCACACACACATACCACACACCACACACATGCCACACACACATACCACACACACACCACACACATACCACACACACATGCCCACACACCCCCCCCCACACAATGCCACACACACATGCCACACACACATACCACACACACATACCACACACACATGCCACACACACATGCCACACACACATGCCACACACACATGCCACACATATGTGGGAGTTCGAACACGTGGATTGGGTAAAGTAATACTCACGTAGGCTGGTAGTACGTATAATTACAGATAATGTGGAGAGCGCCCTTACAGCCGTAACCTCTCTCTCTTGCTCACTCTCGTAAACTGACTGGCCGCCCACAGTACCCATATGTGAGGGGGTCTTTGAATACTGCTAGGTCAGCACAATATGAATAGACAGTGACTCAGGCAGAGACGGTTGGTAGCGAGTCAACTACTGGTACTGGTTACTGGTAACTGGTTACTACTACTGAGACACACACATGCCACCCACATACCACACACACATACCACACACACATACCACACACACATACCACACACACATACCACACAACACATACCACACACACAACCACACACACACCATACACACACACACACACACACACACACACACACACCCCCACACACACACACCACACACACACACCACACACACAACACACACACACACACACACACACAACACACACACACCACACACCACACACACCCCCCCACACACACCCCACACCACCCCACACACCCCACACAAAACCCACACACACCACAAAAACACACACACCACACACACACACACCACACACACCCCGCACACACACCCCCACACACCACCCCACACCACACACACACACACACACACACACCCCACACAACACCACACACACCCCCACACACCGCCCACACCACAACCACACACCCCACACACACACACACACACCACACACACCACACACCACACACACCCCAACACACACACACCACACACACACCACACAACACAACACACCCACACACACACACACACACACACACACACACCCCACACACACACCCCAAACACCACACACACACCACACACCACACACACCACAAAACACACAACAACACCACAACACCACACACAAAACACAACACACACAACACACACACACAACACACAACACACACAAAAAAAAATGGGTGGCCTTAAGGACGGAAAACCAGAGATTGGTAGACGAACCAGGGGGGAAAAACTGGAGTTTGAGCTCCAAAAAAGGGAGGAAGAGTGGGGAAGGAAGATAGTAGAGCTTGGAAAAGAAAATGGAGGAGCGGATAGCTGAAGAGTGCAGGAATTGGGAAGTACAGGTCTTAGCAGCAGAAGCTAGGATTACAGTGCTTAGAAGAGAAACTGCAAAGCCTGAAACAGATTAAAAGAGACAAATGACAATTCAGATGTGACATCAGAAATTCAAAGTCAGGAGCAGACAAGGGGATGGTAAGCAACAACGGAGACATGCCGTACACGAAGGCCCTATCAGACCCACGGGGGGGCCAGGGAAAAGACAATGAGCACACTAAGATCAAACGACAGGTCCGAAGACAATGAATTTTGGGCTATTGCAGAGATTCTAACACCCAACTGCAGTAGCAAGGGACAGCTGGTCAGGAAAGACAGTTCACTGAGAATAGAAGTTTCAGATATGACAGGGACTGAGGCAAGAACATGTCAATGGAAGGAAATAAAATGCCTCAGAGGAAGCAGATGGAGACTCATTTGGGAGGAGGAAAGGGCGAGGTCAGTTTTGTGTACGGGCTCCAAGAACCCAAAGGGGGCCAACTTTGAAGAAAATAAACAGGAGGAAAAAAAAAAATGATTGAAGGCACATGAAAAACAATAGGGGAGGGCAATATGCCCCAGGTGACAAATTTTCAGAGAATTGGGTGGTTTGCGAGTGGAAGGATACGGCCTGTCGGGAGTAACTTTAAAGGGAAGAATCAGTTCGAACCAGGATTCTGCAAGAGAAAGCAAGACTGAGGGACAAAGAGGGGTACCAGAGAGTATACCTCGACCGCGACAGAACCCCAAAAAAGAAAGGACTACACTGAAAGAGGGTACAGAGACGCAAGGAGGAACGAGAAGCAAGGGAAAATGAGCAGGACCCAGACACAGGGGAAGGGCAAACACACCCCACAGAATCCCCCACCAAAAGACCCCACCCGCGACATTCCCAACGCAAATGAGCAACCTTACTAAACCCACTCACTGTTCCCTGCCACCAACCCCCATTTCACAAACCTCACCCAACAGCTGTCCTTAGGGGCATTTGACCCCACCCCATCAACACAAACCCACCTACACCACAGCCCATATAGGCCCCCCACCAAGGCTCTCGCTCCAACAATGATAGAAAAGAAACTAAAGGTTTGGTACACAAACTCGGATGGAAAAAACTAATAAACATGAGTGGAATGAAAGAATCAGTGAAAAATCCCCAGACATCATAGCAGTCACAGAAACAAAACTCGCTGGGGACAATAAACAGACACAATCTTCCCAAAGGATATCAGATCCTGAGGAAAGATAAAAGGGAAAGTAGAGGGGGAGGAGGGGTTGCACTGCTCAAAAAACACCAATGGGATTTGAGGAAATGGAAGGCATGGACATGATGGAGAAAGAGACTTACATTGTAGGTACAATTCAGTCCGGAGAACAAAAATAGTCTTTGGAGTGATGTATAACCCACCACAGAACTGCAGGAGGCCAAGGAGGAGTACGAAGAAAACAACAGGGTGATGGTGGACACACTGGCTGAGGGGGCAAGAAGAGCTCACTCGAGCAGAGCAAAGTTACTGGTAATGGGCGATTTCAACCACGGGGAGATCGACGGGGGAAAACCTGGACCCACATGGGGGTCCTGAAACATGGAGAGCAGATGATGGATGTGGTACTTGAAAACCTCATGCATCAACATGTCGGGGACACAACCAGAGAGAGAGGGGAGGATGAGCCAGCAAGATGGATCTTGTGTTCACCCTGAGCAGTTCAGACATTGAGGACATCACTTACGAGAGGCCCCTTGGAGCTAGCGATCATGTGGTTCTGAGTTTTGACTATATAGTAGAGTTACAAGTGGGAAGGTAACAGGAACTGAAGGGGACAGGCCAAACTATAAAAGGGGGACTACACAGGGATGAGAAACTTCCTGCAGGGGGTTCAGTGGGACAGAGAATGGTAGGAAAATCAGTAAAAAGAGATGATGGAATATGTGGCAACAAAGTGCAAAGGGGGCAGAGGAAAGTTTTGTTCCCAAGGGAAACAGAAATAAAAGGAAGACCAAAACGAGCCCTTGGGTTTTCCCCAAGGTGTAGGGAGGCAAAAAAACTAAGTGCAAACAGAGAAAGGAAAAGGTACAGGAGGCATAGGACCCAGGAAAACAAGGAGATTAGTAGAAGAGCCAGAAAGAGTATGCGCAGATAAGGAGGGAGGCCCCGCGACAGTATGAAAACGACATAGCATCGAAAGTCAAATCTGACCCGAACTTGCTGTATAGCCACATTAGGAGGAAGACAACAGTCAAGGACCAGGTGATAAGGCTGAGGAAAGAAGGTGGAGAACTACAAGAAACGTCAAGAGGGATGTGAGGAGCTCAACACGAGATTTTAAAGGGAAATATTTTCAGTAAGAGACAGGAAGGACTCTGGGGGACAGACCGATGGGGACACCAGCAAGGAATTTCACCAAAAAGTGGGTTTGGGCGACATACATACAGATGAGGAGGAGGGAAGAAACTGCTAAGGGACATCGATACCTCAAAGGCAATGGGACCCGGGCAACATCTCTCCTGGGTCATTAGAGAGGGAGCAGATATGTTGTGCATGCACTTACCACAATCTTCAACACAATCCCTGGAAACTGGGCAACTACCCTGAGGTATGGAAGACGGCAAATGTAGTTCCCATTTTCAAAAAAGGAGACAGAAAAGAGGCACTAAATATAGACCTGTGTCATTGACGTGTAAGTATGAAAATTATGGAGAAGATTATCAGGAGGAGAGTGGTGGAGCATCTGGAACGGAACAGGAGTATAAATGCCAACCAGCACGGGTTCACGGAAGGCAAATCCTTTTGTCACAAACCTTCTGGAGTTTTATGATAAAATAACAGAAGTAAGACAAGAGAGAGAGGGGTGGGTTATTGCATTTTTCTTGGACTGCAAGAAGGCCTTTGACACAGTTCCTCACAAGAGATTAGTGCAGAAGCTAGAGCATCAGGCACATTATAAAAGGAAGGGCACTGCAATGGATCAGAGAATACCTGACAGGGAGGCACAACGAGTCATGGTAGTAATGATGTATCACAGTGGGCACCTGTGACGAGCGGGGTCCCACAGGGGTCAGTCCTAGGACCAGTGCTATTTTTGGTATATGTGAACGACATGACGGAAGGGTTAGACTCAGAAGTGTCCCTGTTTGCAGATGATGTGAAGTTAATGAGGAGAATTAAATCTGATGAGGACCAGGCAGGACTTCAAAGAGACCTGGACAGACTGGACACCTGGTCCCGCAAATGGCTTCTCGAATTTTAAACCCGGCCCAAAAGCAAAGTCATGAAGATAGGGAAGGGCACAGAAGACCACAGACAGAGTAAAAGGCTAGGTGGCCCAAAGACTGCAAACCTCACTCAAGGAGAAAGATCTTGGGGTTTAGTATAACACCGAGCATGTCTCCGGGAAGCACACATCAATCAGATAACTGCTGCAGCATATGGGCGCCTGGCAAACCTGAGAACAGCATTCCGAACCTTAGTAAGGAATCGTTCAAGACACTGTACACCGTGTATGTCAGGCCCATACTGGAGTATGCAGCACCTTTTTTGGAACCCGCACTTGATAAAACACGTCAAGAAACTAGAGAAAGTACAAAGGTTTGCGACAAGGTTGTTCCAGAGCTAGGGAAGTCCTATGAAGAAAGATTAAAGGGGGAAAACGGACCTGACGACACTGAGGACAGGAGGGTCAGGGGAGACATGATTAACGACATATAAAATACTGCGTGGAATAGACAAGGTGGACATAGACAAGGATGTTCAGGGAGGGACACAGAAACAAAGAGGGCCACAATTGGAAGTTGAAGACACAAATGAGTCAGAGAGATAGTAGGAAGTTTTTTCTTCATCATAGAGTTTTAAGGCAGTGGAATAGCCTAGAAAATGACGTAGTGGAGGCAGGGAAAAAAAACACAGTTTTAAGACGAGGTTTGATAAAGCTCATGGAGCGGGGAGAGGAGGGCCTAGTAGCAACCCGGGGAAGAGGCGGGGCCAGGAGCTAGGACTCGACCCTGCAACCACAAATAGGTGAGTACAAATAGGTGAGTACACTACACCACACACACACACACACACCCCCAACACCACACACACACACACACCACCACCACACCACCACACACACACACACCCACACACACACACCACACACCCAACATACACACACACACGTGCACCACACACACACCACACACACCCCAACACCACACCACCACACACACCAACCCACACCCACACACCACACACAACACCACACACACACACACACACACACACACACACACCCACACATCACACACACACACCCCAAAATCCACCCACATACACACACATCACACACACATCACACACACATCACACACAATCACACACACATCCACACACACAACATCACACACACCACACACACACCGTGTGAGACCTCTACCCACTCTACTGAGGTACCCCAGTGAGTGGCACGTCTCCTGTGTATCCCAGTGCTTAACAAAATTTAGAGAATAGCATATGGAGGTACAAAATAAAAAAAAATGGGAACTATGGCTATAGTTTATTTAATAACATAAAAGGGTAGAATACCCATATACTGATGGACATTTACATAATATAAAAATTGACCTATGAGACTTATTACCAGGGGAAGGTAGATGTTATCTGTAACACGGGGTAGTACTCTTATTCACCGACAGCTGACCCGAGATTCCCAATGCGTGGTCCACTACACACGCAGCTGTCCCGAGCTCTCGCTCCCCCGGGCCTGTCACCAACACCTCCTTGCTCAGCTGTTCCCTGGGCTTATATCGTAGTCAAAGTACCCCCTCCCAATGGTGTATGTACCCCGTGTTACGAACCTGACGCCGAGGTTGACACCGTCAAAAAACAAAAGACCTCAGACGTGGGCGTGACTACCCGACTTTGCTAAGGCAGGTTTTGACCATATAATTAGGTCTCTAGAGACCTCACAAGCCCATCTGAACTGCATCACATCCCCCCTTTTTCCCCCAATTTAAAATATCTGGGAACTAGGACAATTTGTCCTAAGTTATTAGACTATTTTAATCCTAACCCTTTTATTGTATTACAATACAATAGCAAATAATATGAATTCACACAGATCAGTAGGTTTAATAAATTCTTGCACAAGAAACGAATAACAATGACTCTGGTGCGAAACCTCCTTATCCGCCATGTCTCCTTAAAACTAAATATCAGGCTCCAGTGCCTTCCTGTACTCTACTAGAAATAAACTAGCTTCTGTAGTCACCCTCGCTAATTAACCATTGAACCAAACCTCGTAAGGTTTTCCTGGCGTAGAAAACAGCTCCAGCGGGTATTATTCCTTCAAGTACTTGCAACTGAACCATTACACGACCACAATGTCGCATTTTCCTTGCACCCTACCGTGACCATTCATGACAAGGCAGGAATCGCAACCAGGACCAATCATTATCCCATTTCTAGGAACTAAAAGAAAACCTCTCATCCCTCACATAAAGGAATCCTCTTCTGACGGCGAGCCGATTGGTGTTTACAGTTCTCCACCTGAAAGAAAATACATCCTACTCCGGTGATCCCTCCCGGCAAGAGCTAGCTCACATAATAACAACACATATATGTCCCAACAGCTGACATAACATAGGTCATCCCTAGCATTTAGAGATACCATACTAATACCACTCTAATCATCATTTCCCAAGCTTCACTGGCTAGTAGTAAATGACACGTTGGCTTGACGTGGGGCCAGGCTATGGCCCGGGAGAAGCTCTCTACAAATCCTTGGGCAGAATATGAAGGGTCGACGGAGGAGGACATAAGGCCATTGCAGTATCTTGTCATCTCATCCTCCAGATCTGTCTACTGCTTCTACTAGAAGAGGGTTTTAGCCAGAGCTTCGGGCCGACCCTGCACTTCCTAAATTGGGCCATGTCTCATTGTGTGGACTTCGTTGGCGTTTAGGAACGCTCATGTGGGTCTCTCTCGTTGAAAGCACAGCATCTGGGAACTTCACTACCCACCTCTTGCATGGTGGTGGCACGAGAGCTGGCTACCGCTTTTCCTCAAGTCTCCCAGGTCTAATAATAACCCTTTTGCTGGACCCAAACTGACTTCTTGGCACTTCTGCGTCTCCATCACTCCAGGCCAAATAGATTCCTGGAGTCTCCTTGGCAGGTCCTGGCAACATCTCCACATCTCCTGTTAGTTTAATATGTTTATTATGCACCCCATACCCATCCTGTGGGCGGTAGTCAAAAGATTACAGAGGTACATAATTGGTCCAGGGACTGGACTCCAAAGTTTTGATAGCTGAGCAAGTTACAGAGGTAATGAATTCACAATTTACAAAGGTAATGAACTCACGAATTACAAAGGTAATGAACTCCAGGTAGGTCTAGTCACAATCATGACAAGTTACAAAGGTATTTACAGATTACAGAGGTTTCTAATGGGTCCAGGACTGGCCCCAAAGTTGTGATGGCTGAACTAGTACAAGGTAATGAACTCACAAGTTACAAAGGTAATGAATCCTGTAAGAAGGTTACTTACGTTTATACATGCTACAATCATGAACAAATATAGTGTAATGAGCAATTCACACTCCACAACCCGGTCACAACTGTATGAGTTATTGTGCAAATATTGATTGTTGAGTCACCCACACACACACACACACAACACACACACACACCCACACCCACATATACAAATTCATACACACACACACACACTACACACATAAACACACACACACATACACAACTCATACACACACACGCACACACACTCACACCCCACACACAACCCACTCATACCACACACACTCATACACACACACACACACACACACACAACACACACACACACACACACACACACTCCATACACACACCACTCATACACATACACACCCCACACACAAACACACACACCACACACACACACACACACACACACACACACAAAACACACACACACCACACACACACACACAGGAGCTTGGACTCGACCCCTGCAATCTCAACTAGGTGAATGCACACACATACACACACACACACACACACACACATGCACACATGTGGTGATGCTTTATTTACAGCTAGCAAAGTCAGGGTATTTCTCCAGAATGGTCTGCAATATACCACTGTGGATAAAATACTTTGCCATTTCTTGAACATTTCTGAGTGAGTTGTTTCTAAATTCATTAATTTATCACACTCCAGTACAAAATGACGCAGGGTGTGACAATAGTCCATCTGGCAAAGTTTACATTTCGTTTGGTCTACATCTGGTGGTGGTGATTTAACCTGCCAAAGATACTTGTAACCCAGCCGGAGCCGGGCAGTAGTGACATCCAAGAGTCTGCTTATTTTGTTGGATGCACCATAGACATGTGGCTCCTCCTGCATGATAGTGATGATAGATGGACTCACTGGTGTCAATCTCCCTGAGCCTTAAGTCCATAAAATTCAGTTGAAGTTCTTTTCGTATTATTGTTCTCAAACTACTACCTGACAAGCCAAGATTGTAATCTACTCCCTCTTTGAAAGCATACAGCTTAGCCAATTTATCAGTTCTATCATGCATCTGAAGACCAATGTGAGATGGAATCCACAGCATGTGCACTCTGACTCCACTGTCCACAATCCTACCATACCTGTGTCTGGCTTCTGACACAAGCATGCAACAATTTATGCTTAATGAGTTGAGAGCATTTATGGATGACAGAGAATCAGTTACAATTAAACTGTCAATCTTTGATACATAGATGCATTTCAGTGCAAGGAGTATGTCAAACAGTTCTGTCTGAAGGGTAGAGGCCCAATTATTGATGCGTGCTCCAATTTCTTTAAGAGAGCCATCACTCTGTACGACAACAGCAGCACTACCAGCTGCACCAGTGGATTGGTGAACAGAACCATCACGTAAATAATTTGCGAGAGTGTGTGTTGTGTGACTAAGTTATCAATACAGCTTAAGGCCTCATGTTTGGCTTCAAGGCGAAGTTTTGGTTGTGATTTAAGAAGTAGTTTGGGGGGAAATGGAGGAATGGTAGTTTGGAATGGGGTAATATTCCATGGAGCGGAGAAGTGCCGCTGTTGCCTTACTTGACATAGATCATGTATCTGATTCATGCGGAGGTCGGTTCCAGTTTTTTCGATCCATCTGGAGGAGTGTTCACCAGTGCTGAGGAAAGTTTGGAGGGCTTCTGTGCAGGGGTTTGAATGAGCTTGCCTGAGCATATTAACCCCAATTAGGATATTTCTTTCAGTAACACGATCTCTGATGCTTGGAATATCAAGTTCTTTTTGCATATTTAAAATTTTGGCAGTACGAGGGCATCCTAAAATGATCCTCATTGCTTCGTTCTGCAGTTTTTCCAGCCCTCCAAGCTTCCAGTCAGACACAAGAGCAAGTAGTGGCGCAGCATAATCAACCAATGATCTAATATAAGCAAGATACATCATTTTCACAATTTTAACATTAGCACCATACCTGGGGTGAAACCCAGCCACAACTCTAAGTGCTCTTAGTCTTTCTTTGTATTGGCGACAAAGTCTTGTTACAACAGGTCCAAGTAGTGGAACCTCAAAGCCTAGATACCTGTATCTGCTACATATTCTAGAAGAGACCCATCATGCAATTGGATCTGACGAACTGTGCCTCTCTGTCGAGGAGGACGCCTATTGAGTATCTTTGTTTTATCAGTAGAGATTATCAACCCCAAGTCCTGACACGAGGCTAGTACATGATTAAGAATGTTTTGGGTGTTGGAGAATCCGGTGGTGTGAATCATTATATCATCAGCAAAACTAATCACATAATGATGGGGCTGACTAGGCATAGCATTAAGTAATGCATTAATTAGAATATTGAACAGTGTGGGACTGAGCACACCTCCCTGTGGGGTTCCTAATTCAAAGTCTTTAGTTACACTTCTATGTCCCTGGAACAACACAGACGATTTTCTGTTTGACAGGTAGCCTTTAATCCAGCGGAGAAGCCATCCTCCAACATCCATTCTGGCAAGTTCACTAATGATTACATGTCGGTTGGCTACATCGAAAGCGGATTTAAGGTCAAGGAAGGTAGTGTATGACACATCTGTGAATAATAGTAGACGGCAGTATTGTTCTACAGGTGACTGGGGCTTATTGTTGGTGGGCAGGTCTCTAGAGTATTGAGCCGACCTGAGGGCGAGGCGAGTGGTCAGCTCCTTCCGTCAGGGTCCCATTTACTCACAACACTCCCTCTCTCCAGCAATAATTCCCTTACAAATTTCGTCTATACATTCTTGACCTTGTATTCATACCAACATTTTCCTCTACCAGCTAATGTAACCTATCTTCCTCATATACCTCGTCATTTACAGTCCTTTCATCCACCACATTAACATTAGGCATTACTATTTCCTCCTCAGACCAGAATGGCTTTAGTTTATTACAATGAACAATCCTCTCACTCTGGTCCTCAAACAACCCTTTACCTTCACATTTACTGGTCCCATTTTCTCTAAGATGCGGTAAGGACCTTTCCACCTTGGACGAGGGAAACCTACTCTGTTGAGGGGTTACTTCATCTTTATATACCATTACTAGGTTACCTTCCTTAAGTTTAAGAGGCTTCACTTCCCTGTCATGTAGTGAGCATATTTTTCCTGCGCTCTACCAGATGCTGGGCGGCAGTTCGCCAAGCAGTTCTCATTTTTGTTAGGACTTCTGAAGGATAGTCCTCACCGTATCTGACAACTGCTTGGTTCACCAAGCCTGCTGCAAAATAACAGTCATGCCCTGTAAATAGGAATAATGGTTGTGTCCCTATTGATTTGTGAATAGCGGTGTTTAAAGCAAATGAACATATGGTATATATTTATCCCATTGTAATGGTTCTTTCTCTGGAGAATGGCCAGTGTATTTTTGGACTACTTGGTTCGTTCTCTCCACCATACCATTCGCCTGTGGATGATAAGCTGTCGTGAATGCTGTCATTATTTCTAAGGTGTTACAAACCTCTGCAAATACCTTGCTTTTAAACTCTGAACCTTGATCTGTTACTAATTCTCTAGGAGGTCCAAAAAATTGCTACGAATCTATCAAGGAGCGCCTCTGCAACAGTCTGTGGGTCTTTCTTAGGGATGGGTACAAGTGTTGTATACCGTGACAGATGGTCACCGCACAAGAACATACCTATTGCCTGAATAACTATTATGTAAGTCGATAAGATCTCCCACCAACCCGGTCCAACGGCTCCTTAATCTCGGGAAAAGCTTGCAATTCCACATTAACCTGAGGGTTACCTTTCCTCCTTTGGCAATTACCACAACATTTCATATATTCGGTTACATAATTCAGGAGACCAGGAAAGTAGAACATTTCTTTGGCCCTCTTATAAGTCCTAAAAACACCTGGATGGCCAGCCATCTTGGATGAGTTTTGCAAGCTTCAGAGCGGCCTTCCTGAGATATTGGGTATTACACCTGCTGTACTGAACGATCGTTCAGCTCCGTAATCCTATGTAGCACACCGTCTTTCATCTCGAATTCATCAATAGGCTGGCTTGGCTTGTGGCACGGGAGCTTCTCTCCCTCCAAATACTCAATTATTCCTTCCACCTGTTCTCTTCCAGTTGGTACTCTTTTAAATTTTTTCATTGTTCACATTTTTCAATATTAACATCAACATTTATTGCTGCTACATTCCTACTCAATACTTTTTGGTACATGGTGTGAGGCTCTGGTTTATAAAGAATCTGGACGAGTGTGCTGACAGTTCTAACCCCATCTAGACATCCTAGGACAGCGAGTTTTCTTTTTAAATATTTTGCACCAAAGCCCTGTGATCTGTTATTTTTTTTAAATGGCGCTGAAATACATACGGTTCAAAGTATCTCACACTTTCTACCACTGCCAAGGCTTCTTTATCAGTGATGGCATACCTGACTTCCGGTCCTTTAATCTTTCTGCTAAAATACGCTACTGGGTGTGGGGTTATTTTCTTGTCTCTTTGCATTAGGCAACCTCCTATTGCAACTGCTGAAGCGTCTGTATGTATCTCAAACTCTCTGGAAAAATCTGGGACCACTAATACCGGCTCACTTGTAAGCTCAGCCTTTAATTTTTCGTGAGCCAACTCATGTTCTTCTTTCCATACAAACTTAGCTTTCTTCTTAGTTAGATCTGTCAGTGGTGCTGCTAGCTCTGCAAAACCCTTAATATGTCTTCTAAGTATCCTACTGCACCTAGGAACCTCCTGACTTCCCTTGCTGTTCTAGGTCTTGGCATTTCAGATATTGCCTTACACTTATCAGGGTCAGGGCGAATCCCTTCAGGGCTCACCTGAAAGCCTAGAAATTTAAAGCTAGTGGCTGCTATTATACATTTCTTTGCATTCAACTTAAATCCTGCTTTATCCAGTAGTTTTAGTGTCTCCACAAGGTTGTCTATATGTTCTGGAAATGACCGGGAGTAGACTACCACATCATCAAGATATGCCAGTGAGTGTCTACCCAACACAGGGCTGAGGATGAAGCTTATAGCTCTTTGGAAGCTAGAGGGCGCGGTTTTTAATCCGTAGGGCATTCGTTTAAATTGGTATAATCTGACCCCATCTAAGAATGCTGTCTTCTCTCTATCTTCTTCTGAAACGGGGATGGCCCAATAAGCTAACGCGACGGGCTGGAGTTTTGAGACCTATGACCGCGGGTTCAATCCCGGCCGGGGGTATGGTTTTTAAGCTGACTTAGCGTCCAAAGTCGAAAAATACTTAGCTGTTCCAAATGAATCAAGAATTTCCTGGATTAGGCAAGGGATAACTATCAGCTATTGTTAATTCATTCACTTTCTATAATCCACACAGAACCGATAAGAGTTATCTGGTTTCTTTACCAACACTACAGGTGAGAGCCACGGTGATGAACTCGGTTCAATTACATCGTTCTGGAGCATGTATTACATTCCTCCCTTATTACTCTCTTAGCCTCTTCTGGGAGTCTCCACTGACGGGTTTGGACAGGTAAACTGTCACCTGTAGGTATAGTATGCTCAATCTGGGGCAGGAAGCCTATATCTCCTTCATCCATTGAAAACAACTTTGGAAAGTTCCTTAAAGCATTCTTATTATTTCCTTCTCAGAACATTTTAAATGATTTAGATTTACATCATTAAATGTCTTTTCCCTTTTACTTTCCTTCTGGGTGGGAGCGGCAGGTGTCACTACCGTTTCTGGGACTCTGGTATTAAGTGCTCCACATTGTTGACCTCGGGCAGGTAGCTTGACGGGGTCAGGTGCTCCACATTGTTGACCTCGACCAGGTAGCTTAACGGAGTCAGGTTCAAAAATTAAGTCTTTGGGGATAATCTCAGCTGATGTTAACCTTCTACCATTCTTGAATCTTAACGCTTTACTTGTCAGATTTATCACTGGTATTAAGATATGTCTTTTCTCAGAAACCTGGAGTAGATGATGAGGCACCAGGAAGGATTCTAGCTTCCCAGCTATTTGTAAGATGGAAATATAAACACAAATGCAGTATAATGTGATCCTTTATTGACAACGTTTCACCCACACAGTGGGCTTTTTCAAGTCACACACGGATCTACCTGGGGTTGGAAGTTACGGGAGTATTTATAGTCATGTTCAGAATGTTGAGGTCAGGTGGAGAATGCTGCATCTGATGATCTACCGGATAGAGTCTTGGGTAGCTAGGCAGGGGTATTGGACAAGTTGTGAGTAGACCTTCTGCAGTGTTCTATGTTCTTATGTGGGATAGCGATGAAGTTTCTTGGCGAGTGGTTCAGCTATGTTATAGAAGCCATTGTTCTGGTTGAAATTGTTGGTTATAGAGATAAGCGATGATTCCAGGATTCTTCTGTATTGAGTGTTGTCTTCTGTGGCTATAAGTCTTGAGTTTCTGTAGTTAATTAAATGGTTGTGTGAATTGCGATGTTGTACACAGGCATTCCTTGTATCGTCAGTCCTACTTGCATATTGGTGTTCTGAAATACGTGTTTGCAGGTCTCTTGATGTTTCGCCCACATATAATTTGTTGCAGTCATTACAAGGGATTATGTATACCCCTGCAGAGGATGGAGGCTTGTCCTGTCTACTACTGGTGATGTCCTTGATGGTCGTGGTTGTGGAGGTAGATACTTGGAATGATGTTTTGGCAAAGATGTTGGAAACATGTTTGGCAATGGAGTTGGTGGGAAGGACTATGTATCTCTTCTCGGCAGTGTCTTCTCTGGGTGTGTTGAAGATGTTTAATGCCCGCCGTCTGCAGTCTCTGATGAAGTGACGAGGATAGTGGAGTTTAGAAAATACTTGTTCAATTATAGTGCATTCTTCCTCAAGGAACTCGTTGCTGCAGATTCTGAGTGCACGCAGGAAGAAGCCTAAATTACACCACGTTTGGTTTTGGTTCGTGGTGAGAGTAGAAGTGGAGAAGATCGTTTTGGTTGGTAGGTTTTCGATAGACTTTAAACGAAGTTCGTGGTCAGCTTTGCAGAGCAGAACATCAAGGAAAGGAAGAGTGTTGTCGACTTCTTCTTCAAGTGTGAACTGGATTGAAGGCTCGACCTGGTTGAGCTTGTCTTGGAGAGCTTGAACGTTGAAGCGTTTAGGAGTTATGAGGAGAATGTTCGTCAACATAACGGAGCCAGGTGACAGACGAAGGAATAATGGTGGAGAAACGTTCGGCTTCTAGATGTTCCATGTATAGGTTCGCCAGGACTGCACTGAGTGGCGAACCCATGGGTAGTCCAAAAGTCTGCTGAAAGAGGTGATTTTCGAAAGAGAAACACGTAAAGCCAACACATAGTTCAACAAGGTCGATGAAATCGCTGGCTGGAATGGGAAGATCAAGTGAATCGTCAATTTTCCTGCGCAAGAGATCGATGGCTTGTGTAGTAGGTACTTTTGGTGAATAGGGAAGTCACGTCAAGGCTGGAAAGTTTCTTGTTCCTGATGTTGATGTTGCGAATGCGATTTAGAAGATCACCTGAGTGTTTGAGATGTGCTGGACTGATAGTGCCCAAGAGTTTTGAGAGGTGTTTGGCGAGAATTCCTGAGAGCTGGTGGGGAGCACTGCCTATTCCCGAGGATATGGGCCTCAGTGGGATACCAGGCTTGTGAGTCTTTGGCAGGCCGTACATTCTGCAGGTCTGGGGTTGCTGGGCATGGTGTGCAGGAGTTTCTTCCCTTGTTCTGAGCCCCTCAGAATGCGGCGAGTCCTTTGAAGAAAAGTTTTAGTAAGGTTGTCCACTTGGTTAGTTTGTGAGAGGTTTGTAGGTATCTGGGTCATTAAGTAGATTGAGCATTTTGTTCCTGTAATCGTCAGTGTTCATGATAATAACACCACCTCCTTTATCAGCGGTGGTGACCCTGATGGTCGTGTCTTCTGCTAAAAACCTTTTTAGTGCATTGATGTAACGTCGAGGTATGACTGGGGAGCTGCGTGTTGAGATGGCTGCTGAGATGATGCCTTGAAGATAGCCTTTTTGGAAGTCGGAGTCATTGTGTCTGTAGTTTTTGGCGATGAAATTGAGGTCTTGTTTTGGTTTCGTAATTCCTGTTGCGAATTTGAGGCCTAAGCTGAGGGCTTCAGTTTCTGTGGTTGACAGTGGACGGGGATGAAAGATTTTGAATAATTTCAGGTCTTCCTAAACTTTTCCAATTACTATTATCGCAGAGTGTTTGTAGTTTCCTAGTAAGTCTGATCTTCTGTTGAACATTCTGCTGCGAATGATTTCGGCGGTGCGTCTGTTCATGTTGCCCCGGAGTGTTGTGCCTAGTGTTCTGGCTTGGAGAAAAGCTTCCTTTGTAGCATTGTTTAAGTCATCTGCACACTCTTCAAGGTAGGTCCGAGCTGTAGCGGAGAAAGGTGGTTTGATGTTGGCAATTTGAGGAGGAGTAGATCTTGGTAAGACCATTTCTTGGATGCAATCACGAAGAAAATTGTGTCTGTTGCGAAGTGAGTAAGCTTTTAGAAGAAGGTCCAGGTATTCTCTGTGTGAAGGATCCATTTCTACTGCAGTGTTTGACACGATGGAAATAAATGGTATAAAATACCGACACAATGGAAATATAAACACAAATGCAGTATAATGTGATCCTTTATTGACAACGTTTCACCCACACAGTGGGCTTTTTCAAGTCACACACGGATCTACCTGGGGTTGGAAGGTACGGGAGTATTTATAGTCATGTTCAGATCATCAGATGCAGCATTCTCCACCTGACCTCAACATTCTGAACATGACTATAAATACTCCCGTACCTTCCAACCCCAGGTAGATCCGTGTGTGACTTGAAAAAGCCCACTGTGTGGGTGAAACGTTGTCAATAAAGGATCACATTATACTGCATTTGTGTTTATATTTCCATTGTGTCGGTATTTTATACCATTTATTTCCATCTAATTGTAAGATACTTCCTGGCTCGACCTTCCTTCCCACTGAACCTTTAATAAATTTGAATGTATTAGGTGGACATACCTGGTTATATAATACATGAACTGCATAATCTGCGTCTGCAGAGTTCACATTAGGTAACTGCGCTTCAAAAAGTGATTTAGATGGGGTTTTGAATAATTTATTACTCCTACTCGAAAAAGCCATTGACAACATGCCTATGCACTCAGCCCCGGGCCCAGACTCGTGGAACTCTGTTTTCATTAAGAACTGCAAGAAACCCCTCTCGCGTGCCCTAAGTACACTATGGAGGAGCTTGGACATGGGTGAAATTCCACAGTCACTTAAAACAACGGATATAGCCCCACTCCATAAAGGTGGCAGCAAAGCATTAGCTAAGAACTATAGACCAATAGCTCTGACGTCCCACATCATAAAAATCTTTGAAAGAGTGCTAAGAAGCAGGATTGCAAATCACCTGGATTCCCAAAATCTGCACAATCCAGGGCAACATGGGTTCAGGGCAGGTCGCTCCTGCCTCTCACAACTACTGGATCACTATGACATGGCCTTGGATGCACTGGAAGAAAATCAGAATGCAGATGTAATATACACAGACTTTGCAAAAGCATTTGACAAATGCGATCATGGCGTAATAGCCCATAAAATACGTGCTAAAGGAATAACTGGGAAAGTGGGGAGATGGATCTTCAACTTCCTAACAAATCGAACACAAAGAGTAGTGGTCAACAGAGTTAAATCGGAGGCTGCCATAGTGAAGAGCTCTGTTCCACAAGGCACAGTACTCGCCCCCATCTTATTCCTTATCCTCATATCAGACATAAAAAAGAGATATACACCACAGCACCCTTCATCCTTTGCGGATGATACAGGATCTGCATGAGGCTGTCATCTGCTGAGGACGCGGTTAAAACCCCCAAGAAGATATA
>NC_069435.1:891451-950611 GCF_026875155.1 Cherax quadricarinatus | reverse complement strand
CAAAAAAAACAAAAAATCACGAATAAAACGGCTTGGTTGCTCATGGCTAACCAGCAGCATTCTGAAATCCATTGATAAGAAACACCAATATGAAAAGCAATATAGATAGAGCTTAATACATAAAGATATTCTTAAACAATATTCAACAGTTCTCACCAAATTAATAAAGAAAGCCAAACAACTGTACTACTCCAGCAGATTCACTGACACAAGAGGAGATATAAAAAAGACCTGGAAAACACTTTCCCAGATTCTGGGGGCCCACAAACTGAAAAAAAAAAACAAGAATTTTGTTCTAACTAAACCTCATGAAACACCACTGCATCCCACTGATACTACTAACAAGATAAACGACTTCTTCTCAAACGTAGGATCTAATCTCGCCAGTCAAATCCCACATACCAATGCCCATGCCGAGGACTACCTAGATGGGAATTTTCCAAATTCCTTCTATCTTGTACCAACTGAGCCCACGGAAGTCACCGTGATCATAAAATCACTTAAAAATAACTCGGGGAATCTGTCTCACTTCCCACCATTATTGTGCAAGCGAGCGGCCCATGTCCTTTCGCTTGCTATTACATTACTTTTTAACAAGTCACTAGAAACTAGCACTTTCCACCAAGGGTTACACCAATACATAAAGGTGGTGACCCTACAGACGTAAACAACTATAGGCAAATATAAAACTTACCATTGCTATCCAAAATCTTCGAGAAACTCGTGCACAGGAGACTATATTCATTTATAACGTCACAAAACATATTCAACCCCTGCCAATTTGGATTCAGGAAAAATAAAAGCACTAATGATGCAATTATAAAAATGGTAGACCTGCTTTACACAGCATTGGAAAATAAGGAATATCCGCTAAGAATTTTTATTGACTGAAGAAAAGCGTTTGACACAGTAGACCACGGCATCCTACTTCACAAACTTGACCACTATGGTATAAGAGGCATATTTTAAATCCTACCTTTCTAATAGGTATCAGTATGTCACCATTAAAGACACAGCTCATCAAAACAGCCACTTGATACTGGAGTTCCGCAGGGAAGTGTCCTAGGACCCCTGCTCTTCCTCATTTACATCAATGATCTTCCAAACATATCCCAACACCTGAAACCCATTCTCTTTGCTGACGACATGACTTATGTCATCTCCCACCCTAATCTTGCCACCCTCAACACCATTGTTAACGAGGAACTGCTCAAAATATCGACTTAGATGACAGCCAATAAACTTACACTTAACACTGGCAAAACCTGCTATATTATGTTTGTTAGCAGGGCAGGTGTTGCGCAACTTAACATTAAGATCGACAACACTCTAATTGCCAGACATAATGAGGGCAAATTCCTTGGCCTATACCTCAACAACAACCTAAATTTCAGCACCCATATCCAACACATAACAAAAAAAGTATCCAAAACGGTGGGAATCCTCTCCAAGATACGATACTACGTGCCTCAAACTGCCCTTCTCACACTATACCATTCACTTATATATCCATACCTCACCTATGCTATCTGTGCCTGGGGTTCAACTGCAGCAACACACCTAAAGCCAATAATAACCCAACAAAAAGCCGCAGTAAGAATAATCACTAAATCCCATCCCTGGCAACACACCCCCTTACTCTTCATTGATCTAAACTTACTCCCTGTTCAGAATATCCACACTTACTACTGTGCAATCTATATCTACAGGACCTTAAATTCCAATAATAATCTTGACCTAAAACACTTTCTTGATAGTTGTGACAGGATCCACAGGCATAACACCAGACACAAACATCTCTATGACATTCCCTGTGTTCGACTAAACCTTTACAAAAATTCAATGTATTTCAAAGGACCTAAAATCTGGAACACCCTACCTGAATACTCTAGAACTGCAGACATATTCATCACTTTCAAAACTACAGTTAGAAAACATCTTGTCTCCCTGATCCACCCTGACAACTAACTACATGATAACCACCTGGTGGTTCACAATTACACTCACTCACCCACTGACTATAAACCCAGAAATACTAATCTTAATCTTAAAATAATAAATCCTAACTAGTCATAAGTTTGCCTATGATACTCTAATATAGACACTTTGTATTATGCCAAAACAAAAGCATTCACATTGCTAAACTCACAAATTATGATGTAGTTACTTAGCCTTAATACCATAATCTGTAAGGATTTAATGTTAAGAATTAATCTAAGTCTGCCCGAAAAGCCTAGCCATGCTAGGTGCCCTAGTGGCCCCCTCTGTAATTAGTATTTTATAACATGTAAACCACACAATACCCAAAACCTGTAAACCCCACATTGTAACCCTTATAGAGAATAAACTTGAATTGAATTGAATCCTGCGTGAGTTGGTGATCCAGACCTGACTGAGGCCTGGCAGGTGAATCCGACTGTGCTGCTTGTACAAAATGTGTTATATCTCTAACTGAGGAAGATGACCTGTTATTCTTCTATGCACTGAGTGTTTCTGGGAGGAATGCTGCATAGTTGGAACAAGAGTGGTTAAGAACAATTTAACGAGCATTGCAGTACCTGGTAACTCCTTCGTAGACGGCTTTTTAACTGTAACATGCCAGAGGTTCATCTATAAACATAGTAAGTTTGTGCTGATTTGTTTGTCCACAGAGTGAAAATTTCTGTCATTCCAAGACATGTGTGCTAGATGTGTTAAGTGCTGCGGGTCTGGAGTAATTAACGAGTATTGCAGTGTTGGTAACTCTCGAGACGACTGTAGCCCGGTGAATGACCTTGAAAATGGCACTGCGATCCGCAGGCCACTACACCCATATTGCCTGTGTCTAGCGAGGTGAATATCCTTTCCTTGTCCCTTCTATCTTATGGAATAAAGGCGGTTTTGCTGACCCAAGAGTAACAGACTGACTCTTCCACCTCGAGCAGCTGAACTAGAAGTCACCTATGGATGTGAACGAAGTAAATGATGGTGAAGGCGAATTCGAACGTTATAGAAGTAAGTGTGAAAAATACTGTATATATTTTCCAGAAATTCAGTATTTATATGTAAATAGATGGCCATACTGTATTTAATAATATTTATGTCATAGAAAACGGAAAGCCTGCGTCTGCGCAGACGAGACTCGCCATCTTGGTTTTTGAATTTGTATTAGAACGTTGGTTTAATGGGTAGAAATTTTCGTGCTCTAGAGGTTAAAATTGTGCTGACACCTCTCAAATAGGAGGCGAAATTGGTGGATATGCATTCCTGCATAACTTGAGATGTCAGACTACTGGACAAGATAGCTCCAGGAACCTCAGATAAGCTCTCTAGATATGTGTGTAATTCTGGCCAGCATTATTTTCATAGATTTAGTTAGAGTGAGGTTTTCTGAGTATGATACACATTAATCTCCGGTCAAATTGGTGAGTGATATTAAGATATATTTTCCTTCTGTTATGTAATTGTGTATATATATAACCATTTATTATTTTTAATATACAGTCCACAAATTTATATATTTACCAGTATTCCTGGTGTATGTATATTTCATTTAATTAATAGGTCCAGAGCAACTTGTGGTTATGACAGTGGTAGGTATTGAAGGGGGACATTTTTTGCGACCTAGGTGTCCCAAATTCCTACTTGACTATGTAACATTGATTAATAATTATCTTTGTTATCATTTACTGTTATGTATATAATGATACATTCAGATAAATGCAATTTTCCACATTTAATTTGCCTGTTGGTCCTTCGAACTGGATGTAATTAGTGAAGTCATTAATTGGTTAATTACTTAATAATTATATGTGAAATGACAGAAGGAGGTGGATGTTAAGTTCACAAATTTACTTAATGTGTAGTGGATTATAATTATTACAATATTAATTTTGATAAGTCAAGTCTGGCTAAGTTTATATTAATTGTATAATATTAATTTGATAAGACAATTCTGGCCAAGATTTATATCAGTGTATGTGTAATTGATAAGCCATGTGTAGCTAATTATTAATGTGTATATTAATTTTGCTATGCCAAATTCTGGCAAGGATTTTTTAATTTGTATAATATTAATTTTGATGAGCCAAGTTTGTATTAATGTACATTTAAAATTTATATTATACATGTAATTGCTAAGCTCAGGTAGCTAGGATTTATTCAAAGGTAAGTTGTACTATTTACCTTTATAAAGTACATAATTTAGTACATAATCAGTGTTTTTAAGTTGAATTTAATACATTGCATCATGGATGAAATTGAGAAAATTAATGTAGAAGACAAACATATGGAATATAGAGCAAAAAAAGCTTCACTGCAAGCTAGAAAGGGTCATGTAACGAATGCATGCAATAAATGTTTGGAATTAATAAATCAAGAAACTGTGAATACTGATGATTTAAAATTGTATTTAGATGCTTTAGGTAATAGATATGATTCATACAAATTATATTACAACAAAGGGGGCAGTAAAGGAAGTAAAGCAACAGCAAAGAACTACAGACCAATAGCACTAACATCCCATATCATAAAAATCTTTGAAAGGGTCCTAAGAAGCAAGATCACCACCCATCTAGAAACCCATCAGTTACACAACCCAGGGCAACATGGGTTTAGAACAGGTCACTCCTGTCTGTCTCAACTATTGGATCACTACGACAAGGTCCTAAATGCACTAGAAGACAAAAAGAATGCAGATGTAATATATACAGACTTTGCAAAAGCCTTCGACAAGTGTGACCATGGCGTAATAGCGCACAAAATGCGTGCTAAAGGAATAACAGGAATAGTCGGTCGATGGATCTATAATTTCCTCACTAACAGAACACAGAGAGTAGTCGTCAACAGAGTAAAGTCCGAGGCAGCTACGGTGAAAAGCTCTGTTCCACAAGGCACAGTACTCGCTCCCATCTTGTTCCTCATCCTCATACTGACATAGACAAGGATGTCAGCCACAGCACCGTGTCTTCCTTTGCAGATGACACCCGAATCTGCATGACAGTGTCTTCTATGCAGACACTGCAAAGCTCCAGGCGGACATCAACCAAATCTTTCATGGGCTGCAGAAAACAATATGAAGTTCAACAATGAGAAATTTCAATTACTCAGATATGGTAAACATGAGGAAATTAAATCTTCATCAGAGTACAAAACAAATTCTGGCCACAAAATAGAGCGAAACACCAACGTCAAAGACCTGGGAGTGATCATGTCGGAGGATCTCACCTTCAAGGACCATAACATTGTATCAATCACATCTGCTAGAAAAATGACAGGATGGATAATGAGAACCTTCAAAACTAGGGAGGCCAAGCCCATGATGACACTCTTCAGGTCACTTGTTCTATCTAGGCTGGAATATTGCTGCACACTAACAGCACCTTTCAAGGCAGGTGAAATTGCTGACCTAGAAAATGTACAGAGAACTTTCATGGCGCGCATAATGGAGATAAAACACCTCAATTATTGGGAGCGCTTGAGGTTCCTAAACCTGTATTCCCTGGAACGCAGGAGGGAGAGATACATGATTATATACACCTGGAAAATCCTAGAGGGACTAGTACCGAACTTGCACATGAAAATCATTCACTACGAAAGCAAAAGACTTGGCAGACGATGAAACCATCCCCCAATGAAAAGCAGGGGTGTCACTAGCACGTTAAGAGACCATACAATAAGTGTCAGGGGCCCGAGACTGTTCAACTGCCTCCCAGCACACATAAGGGGGATTACCAACAGACCCCTGGCAGTCTTCAAGCTGGCACTGGACAAGCACCTAAAGTCAGTTCCTGATCAGCCGGGCCGTGGCTCGTACGTTGGTTTGCGTGCAGCCAGCAGCAACAGCCTGGTTGATCAGGCTCTGATCCACCAGGAGGCCTGGTCACAGACCAGGCTGCGGGGGCGTTGACCCCCGGAACTCTCTCCAGGTAAACTCCAGGTAAACTGTGTAGATGAGACTGAGGTAGATCTTATGATTAATCAGTATTATGAATTAAAGGAAAAGATTCTTGTAAAAGTCAGGCCTTGAATAAATTAAAATGTGTAAACCAGGAAGTTAATCAGTCTGCTCCAACAAATAAGATGTCTTTGCCAAAACTCCCAGAATTATGTTTACCTGTATTTAGTCATGGAGAAAATTGGGAGGAGTTTTGGTCAATTTTTAAAGCAGCTGTGCATGATAGGAGTGACCTAGCCTGTGTAACTAAATTATTTTACCTCAAAGGACAGGTAAGAGGAGATGCTCACATACTCATACAAGCCTTTCCCAATGTAAATGACTCTTACAAGGAAGCAGTTGACTTGTTAAAAGTCACTTATGGTAATATAGAATAAAGTAGGTTGGATCTAGTGAATAGCATTGTTAATTTAAAATCCCCAGATCACACTTACAAAGGTTTACAGCAGTTTAGAGTTAAACTGGAGAGCACTCTCAAAACTTTAAGTAATAAATATAATCTGAAGGAATCAGACTGGTTATTGAGTGCCATTGTACAGAATAAATTAAGCTGTAAAACACTTGAATGGATCTCGAACAAGTATCACAAAGGTTATTTTGGTCTGGAGGAAATAAGACTAGGTCTACAAGAATTAATTGTTCAGTTGCAGACCAGCCAACTAACTCCTTTTAAAGATGCAACACATAATAACTCTGAGGTATCTGTCAAGTTTCACAAAGGGAAAAATTACCCCAGTGTTAATAATCAAAATTCATTTCCTAAAAAGAGTTGCATAAGTGCATATTTATTTATTTATTTATTTAGTAATTTGAGCATACATACAGAGGTACAAAAAAATACAGGTAAGAGCAGCCTGCCAAAGCCACTTATATGCATAGCATTACGGGCAGGCTTAAAATTAACTTAAGATTAACTAAGCAATGATGAAATCAGTGATCAAACATTATTGTAAACAGATAACTATAAAGCACAAATGAATATTACAAAGACAGGTCATATGGTTGCATGCATTGCTGTACATTCAGTCGAATGGAGTATTCTGTTAGGTAGTGTATTTAAAAAATAATAAAGTTAGATTGGGTTTTAGGTTTAACATTTATGTGATATAATTGTGAGAAACATTTAAGATATACAATTTATAAGGTTCAGTTATTCAGTATTTATTTGGTTTTGGGTGAGTAAGTGATCTTTGAGAAGAGACTTGAATTTATAAACAGGTAGTGTTTCTTTTATATTTACAGGTAATGAATTCCAGATTTTAGGGCCTTTTATGTGCACTGAGTTTTTGCATAGTGTGAGATGAACACGAGGAACATCAAAGAGTGATCTGTGCCTTGTGTTATGGTCATGTGTTCTGTTGAGGTTGGCAAGGAGATGTTTGAGGGGAGGGTTAATATCAAAGTTAAGTGTTCTATGTATGTAATAGGTGCAATAATAAGTATGGATGTTTTGTATGGTGAGTAGGTTGAGTGTTTTGAATATTGGTGGAGTGTGCTGCCTGTAGTGAGAATTTGTTATCATTCTAACTGCAGCTTTTTGTTGGGTAATTAGTGGTCTGAGATGGTTAATTGTTGTTGAGCCCCATGCACAAATTCCATAGGTGAGATAGGGGTAAATAAGAGAGTGATATAGGGCCAGGAGGGCTGACTGTGGAACATATCTTCGATAGTATGCCTACGGTCTTGGAAATTTTCTTAGAAATTTGTTGTATATGTGTATGAAATTTGAGTCTATTATCAAGGTGGATTCCTAAGAATTTTCCCTCTGTTAGCTTTGTGATAGGTGATCCGTTTATCATTATGTTAAGAGGGACATCTGTAGCTCTGTTACCAAACTGAATGAAGTAGGTTTTGTCAATGTTTAGTGTAAGTTTGTTAGTCCTCATCCAGGTTGATATTTTCTGTAATTCGGTATTTACAGTATTGGCTAGCATGACTGGGCTCGGGTGAGAGAAGACATATGTAGTGTCATCTGCAAATAGCGTGGGTTTGAGTAATTGTGAAGCATTTGGTAGGTCATTTATTTATAGAAGAAAGAGAAGAGGGCCAAGGACACTTCCCTGTGGGACACCAACTGTAATTGGTTGTGCGGAAGAGCTTGCCCCATTTGCGTACACATATTGGCTTCTGTTGCTGAGGTATGACTTGAGGTAGTTGAGGGAGTGCCCTCTTATACCATAGTGTGACAATTTTACATGGAGCAAGTCATGGTCAACTGTATCAAAAGCTTTACGTAAGTCAATGAAGATCCCCAGTGGGACTTCTTTTTTCTCTATTGCAGTGTATATATGTTCTAGCATGTGTATAATAGCATCATTAGTATTATTATTAGGCCTGAATCCAAATTGGCAGGGGTTGAGTATGTTTTGGGAGATGAGGTAGGAGTAGATTCGTTTATGAATTAATTTTTCAAAGATTTTGAGAGAGGGTGGTAAATTGGATATTGGCCTATAGTTATTCAACTCTGTTTGGTCTCCTCCTTTATGGATCGGGTGACCCTTGCTATTTTTGAGAATTGTAGGGAAGGTGGAGGATTCAATGGATTTGTTAAAGAGTGTTGCAATGATTGGTGATAGCACTTGTGACACTTTTTTGTATATAAAGGGTGGTAAGGTATTTAAATCTCCTGCCTTGTTTTTAGTGCGTTGATAATAAGGGAGACTTCGTATGGGTTAGTCGGAGCTAGGAACAGTGTGTTTGGGTAGTTGCCAGTGAGGTAGTCCATTTGGTGGGGTATCTGAGCTTGGGATTTTATTGGCAAGGTTTTGTCCTATAGTGGAGAAGAAATGAGTCTGTTTGCTGTTTCTGTTGTGGGAGTTGGGGTTCATCTGATTTTGCTAATTTTATTTACTTTTTTTCGTGATATTTTTTTGTTCCCAAAATTTTCGATAGGGCTTCCAGGTCTTTTTTATTCACCTCTAAGTTGGTAATCTTTTCCTAATACATTTTTTTTTTCCCCTTCTTACAGGCGGTTAGGATTGACGAGTAACGTTTTGTTTGGTCTTGGATGTGACCCTTTTCTGTATGTTTTTCATATCGGTTTTTGTATTTATGGATTTGAGAATGTGGGTTTTAGCCGGGGGAGTTCATCTCTTAGCTGTTGGGAAATTTTTAGGGTTACTGTATGTACCCAACATTATTACATAAAGAATCTCTTGGGAGAAAAACCAATTTTACCGTAGTCCCCCGGTAACAGTGAAAAAAATTTAACCCCTTGGGTCACTAAGGGGGGCCCCCTGACCCCACAATTTGTCCACATCTATCCAACCAGTTAAATTGGGTAGCCCCCTCAAGCAGGGCCCTACAATTAATTGTGGACGTAAGTTTTTATTTATTTTACTGAAGAAGGGGGGGGTAGGAAAACCCCGGGATACATCCTCAAGGAAAAACTTTTGAATAACCCCACCTTTTTCCAGTGTTTCTGGTGGCACTTGATTAGCGGATCACACATAACCTATCCAATTAAAACATACAAACGGGCCATATCATCTGCTATAACTAAAAGGGGTTTTATTTAAACTTGGGTGATTATACCCCTTTTTTCCCCATTCCCCTCTCATTTCGAGCCCTGCTACACCGACAGGGTTCTTTTTCCAGCAGGAAGGAATCCTCGGTTGTCCCCTTTTAGAAGTCGTGATTCCAAAAAGCTTCACTATTCCGGTATGGGAGTCAGGGTTCACTGGGAGCGGGCGATCTATTTCACCCCCGCATTCTCTTAACTAAATTTTTATTATCAGATTAATTACCTTCACAAAAAGATTTAACATCCATAACTTTTATACAATTGAGTCACCCCAAAGTTGGGGGCCGATGAGCGAGGTTTAAACACACGGGTTTTCCCCCGGGGACACACACCTGGCCGTGCACCTGTCACACCCGGGTCAAAACTTTTCAAAATTTTTACCCCCTTTTAAAACGGGGTCCCGTAAATCACGTTCCCTCATCTTCACTGGACAGTCACGACACTTCCCTATTATGAATTGGGCCTAATTGATCCTTAGGCCCCCCGTGAACCCCATTTCCCCCTCATTCCTGGTTTTCTGGGGCCCCCCCTCCCCCTTCAAACACTCCCCCGCCCCCTAGTCCCCAGCTCCCCCCCCCCCCCCCCCCCCCACATCTGCGCAGGCGCAGCGGAACCCACTGGTTCCTTTAAAATGAAAATACTTTTTGACCCCAAATAAACACATTAAAAATTTTTTAGGCACATAGCTTCGGAAATTAAATAAATTTTCCCACTGGGGCCCGGGGCGGAAGTTTTTTGTTAGACTTTTAAATTGCGCCCCTTCCTCCGGGAGACGATTCCACCCCTCTCTAGATTGCCTGCTGTTTCCTAGGGGGTCTTACACAGTTTTTTCTTGCTTTAACCCGGCGTGCTTCAATATCACCGTGTCACTTTCCCTTAGTTTTTCCCTGCACGGATTAAAACCCTTTTAATTCAAAGGGGAATTAATTTTTTAATGGACGCAAACTTTCCTGACCACGCCAACTTTGAATTCTGACAACCCCTTGTGCATTGGGTAAAATTTGTAACTCCCCTTGCCAGAGGCCACAATGTTCGAGTTGTTCAATCAATTAACACAATGTAACCGGGTTTGAATGTTCTGCGGTTTACTCCCTCTGGCGCACCTAAAAGGTTCAGTAGTGAAAGAAGAATTTTTTACGCCACAAAAACAGACCAATGAAAAATTCCTTTTTTAACATCTTTAAACTTATCAAAACACAGTCACTTTATTGAATCCTCATAAACTTCCCTCGGGATTATCTCAAGATAGGTGCAGCTTCAAACCCTTTTGTCCACAAATTAGGTAGAGGGAGCAGTATCTCTGCGTCAGGTGTCGCTCATGTATGACAGAGGGCGATTGTCCCCTTTTTCTCGCCTCCCCAACACTGCACGGAAATTCCCCAAATTAATTTTTTCTTCCTGTGTAGCATTTTACAAGCATCTTTTCACTGTCCTATCATTTTTTCGTACATCCTCCCTGCCAAGGGGCCGGGAGTAAAAAATTTTTCCAGACACACCCGGGGGTCAACAAAGGTACACCATCTTTTTTAATTTCCCATCAAGTGTTGAGCACCTGCTACAAAATTGGTGGCATTATCTAGATCTCAACTTGGACAGGATCGTCTACTAAAAAATTCCCGGAACAGCTTTGAAGTTCGCAGACAATCCTGACCATTTTTGATAACAGCCCTATAGCTGTACAAGTAAAAAGACATACAACACATTAAAGGGAAACACCACGAAGTACCGTTAAATGATTGGCCCACATTCCATCCCGGTCACATCAAATGGTTTTCCAAACTGCACGCGTTCCTTGGCAATGGGGGGGACCTGGTACATGTAGGTTTCGGGCATCCACCCGGCGACATATTACACACGACTTGAAACCCTTTTTAACACTTTGCCGTCCTTGTGGAACCCGAAGTTTCCCGAATACATTTAAGGAAAACCGTACCCCACCGTGCTCACTTTTATTATGGGCTTTAAAAAAGCAATAAAGGGGTTGTCGGGTGATGATTTTTTGGGAGCAAGATGGGTGTTAGATTTTCCCCCCCAATTCAGCTTTTGAAACCCTGCCTTACACCTAATTAATATCCCAAAATACAGCCCCACTTTTCTATTATTGACCTTTCACAATTTTTCCGCCCATCATAAATTTTAATCTCATCCCTGTAGGTTCTTCTTGTACCCTCTGACCAGTTTTCGGGGATGGGGAAAATTATGTGAGATATTCATCTTACTTTATAAATTTAAACACAAACCCTTTGTCACCAATCAGCTTAGGAAGGGAAAATCCCTATTCAAAAAGGGCAAGGGGGGACACGGGGGACTGGAGCGTGCTCACCGTAATTTCGACAGGAGCAATATGTGTTTTTGCACCGCCGTTAATTTTGTCCACCACCAAATTTGGGCCCCTTTAAAACCCACGAAAAAGCACTCACAAATTTTCATAAGTCAAGTCGAACAAGAAGTCAGCGGGATTCTCTCACCGGAATGTGATTAAAGGTAACTATGCATATTTTCTCCCCATTTGATTGATTCACGACTCTTTTTGTAATACACAATCTACTGTACCATTACAATCCATTGTAAGGATCCTCGTTTAAACCCAAAATTACGGTTCGCTGTATTTATCTCTCGCAATTTATTTTTTATATAATTGGCAAAATTTGACACTACTAAATGGCCGTTAATTCCAACGGGGGGTTTCGTGTTTTTGTTGGGGGCCCCCTTCCTTAGACATAACAAGAGAAATGGCACTTTACTTTAAAGGTAAGCGAGCTCCATATGCTAATTTCAAGCATCGCAAAAAAGTGGGTACATTTTCCCCATCTTCCCTGGCCACATTACGTGGGAACTCAAACATTGGTAATTTTACTATTCCCCTATTAGTTCTTCCCACCTTTCAACAAATTTCCCCGGGGTAGGGTTTCATCCCAAGCACATTTAAAGCTTCCCTTTTTTGTTCAACAATTTTCCTCTTAGGAAAGTGGGGACACTAAGCTATGGATCGAAGATTTTGAAATTCCGCAAGTAAGACTCTCTTGGTTAATTTATTGGGCATGCGTAGTTATTAGACAAAAACGATAACAAGTCTCCCTCTTTTCCCCAAGTAAGCCCCACACATTACTATATTTGGCCCCACCAACCCGGGGTTCCAGGGTTGTCTTTTTATTAAACCCCCAAAAATGGACAAATTTACTTTTCCATTCCCCGGGCATATTTGCACCTTGCATTTTTCATTACCCCTGCTTTAAAGCCTTTATTTCCTCTTCATGGGACGTCCCCCCCAGGGAAATTGTCCAAAAAATTGTTTACCCATTACTCCCTCAGTGGACCCACCCGTACGCTTAAGGGTGTGCATTTATTTTGCCGGAGTGGGAAGGGCTGGGGTTTCACCAAAAAATACACCCGAAGCAAAAGCTTGGGGGGGACTAAGGGGTCCTAGGTTTCTCGGGCCATAAAAACCCTAGGCAACCCGGGTACCCTCCTGGACCCACTCTCGGGAAAAGCTTTTTATGCCCCCGTAAAGGCATAATCTTAACCCTGAATTTTAAATAATATGCCCATTTTTCCGTCAACACGGACCCTCATAAAACATCTTAAAACTAGTACACTTTTTTTACTCCGGCACTACTTAAAACAACCCAAGGAGTGGTCTTAGAACCCTTCTTCACCTGTGGGTGGAAAAATAGGACCAAAATCGGGGCTCGCTGGGAGGTCCTCCTCTATAATTTATTATTAATGCCATTAATTATATCACGAAAGCAGTAACAGTTCTGGTTCTTGCTCAGTTCGGGGAGCTGACCCTTTAATTGTCCATACCCCACCGTAATTTTTGGTAGGTCGGGATGGTTCAGCTTCCACGGAAGTCCCACCCAGTATTGTCCAATAAATTTTTCACCCTTTGGATGTTCTTGGTAAGGAATTTCATCTAAAAATTTTTTCTTTTTTACATTGTCCCTATGCGTCCAATTCCCCATAATTTAACACATTCAATTCATCCTCTATTGAAGATATTTTTTTCTGGGTTATTTCATGAGAAAGAAACACCAAAACTGTTTTATGGCTTCCCCCAGTCATTCTTTATCAGACGAAGAACCCGCCATACATCACGTGACCTCCTGCGGCCCTTTAGGAGGGTGACCCGCTTTCTTTGTCATCCCTTTACAAAGGGGGCTAATGGCATACCTATCAAAATATCTTTTGGCCCCAAAATCATTATTTAACCAGAAGGTCCCAATTTACTTACTTGAAAGCATTTCATAGCGTTACCAAGCCCTATTGTAGATATTTTCTCTGGGAGCCTACCCCAAAATTAGGGTTAATACGTTTTCCTCATTGCCCAGCCTACATTACATAAACTGCGTAGACTGGCCTTCTTATTCGAGAGAAACCAAAAGCTTTAGTATGCGGATTCCCATTTTTACCTTTTTCCCTTAAGGGAGTACTTTTATGAAGGGACGTTGTGATCCCTGATCCCGTAATGCTGTTCGTTTTGGATTTATGCCGTTTATATTAACACCACATCAACACAGGCAAAGCACCTCAACAGGCCCCTTCCGACCCTTACGCAATCTTTACGTTTGGCTATGTTGTTCCGGTTTTTCACTACAGTCAAATTTTTACCACATTATATTAGATCTGCCCTTACACATGCTATGTGGGGGTCTTCCCTTGTTTCAAGAAACAATAGGCAAGTAGCACGGAAACCCCACATTATGATTTCCTAACACCTGATACATCTCAAATTTCCAAATTTTTCCCCCTTTAAAAAAACCCCTGAATTATAGGGATTACATTCTTAGAAAATGGTACCCTTGAGAAATACAATCCTCCTTGCCTGACCTCTTTTCAATGGGCTACCCCTTATTGTGGGACTTCCCCCTTGCTTTGGGTGGGAGAACCCTATTACTGGCCCCGTCACTTATACGTGCCTACGTAACCCCCTTTAGTAGGGACTTTTGGTTATTGATATTTTGATAAGGTTTCCCCTTTTTGAACTTACAGTTTCACTGGGGTTGAATGTATTCCCAAGGGGAAGGTTGGTGGTCTCAGTTGGACAATTAGCTCTTGCAGTCCCCCCTCTTATTTTTTTAAAAACCCCAAAATAACCCTTGTGATACAGTTTGAAACCATCTAGTCTTGTGGGTTTAAATTTTTCTGAAACAAGGCATCAAAACCACTCTGTCCCTCCAGATCAATTTATTACTCAAATCTTAAAAGTGCTTTCTAGTTTGATCCTAAATTGCTGTAAGCTGTTGCGGTTGTGACCTGGAGTCTTCAAACTAGCAAATTAGCTACTAGATCCAGCCTACTTCTCCAAGTTACCGTAAGTGAAACCCCCAACAATCAACTGCCCACTATAGAGTCTCTACATTTGGGAATGCTTGTATGAAACATCGCATCTCCCCTTACTTGTCCCTTTAAATAGCTAATTTGGGTAATCTTTCAAGATCATCCCCCAAAATTACGACTGCTTTAAAGATAGACCAAAACTCCTCCCCTGTTCTCCCGGATTTTAAAAACAGGCAACTAATTCTGGGAGTTTTTGGTAACGCCTTTTACTTTCCTTTCTAGGTTTTACCAACAACATTGTTTACACCCCTTTACCTTTTCCAAAGCCTTAGTTTTGCAGGACACAATGTTGTCCCCCTTATAAATTGACCGCAGCCCCCTCCCTTTCAGACTCTGCACAATTCTCAGCAGCCTCTTTCACAGTCTTTAAACCACAACTATATGACTCATGTCTATTTCCTAAGGCCCAGGTGTAGCTTTAATTATCGGGTTTTTCCGTTTCTTTTCATTAACTCCATACACTTGTTGTTATTTAGTAACATGACCCTTCCGAGCTTGTGTGAAGCTTTCTTTGCTTTTGGCATCCTGGACTGCCCGCCCCACTAACTTCCCCAACCCAGCCTGGGTTTGGGAATTAATAATCACCAATTAACAAAATTAAATAGACCCTTGTGAGAGTAATTCTTGCACTTTACTCTTGATAAACCAGCCACCCATGTGCTAGAATTAATTGGGCTAAAATTTTCCTCCACCACACACCAATTAAAATTTTTTACCCCATAACCCCCCCTTCCCCTTTAATCATATTAATTTTTAATAATTAATCAAAAAAATTTTTTTTTTACGATTCATCCGGTTCAGGAAGGGCCAAGGGGAATGTGGAAAATTTTATAGGGTGCTTTTTCTGAGTATCTCAATATTATATACATACAAATAAACTCATGGGGGACAACCAATTGTTTACCGTATCACCCCGTGTAGACATTGAGAAAAATTAACCCCCTGGTCACTACAGTGGCCCCTCGACCCCCCATAATCTTGTCCACATCTATCCAAGCCAGAAAATTGGTAGCACCCTCAAGCACGGCACTACAAAATTGGGACTGTATAGATTAATTGTTTAGCTGAATGAAGGGGGGGGGGGGGGGGTAGGATACCATGGATACATCCACAAGGGAAAAAAATTTTTACAAACCCCACCATTACCCAAAGTTCCTGGTGGCACTTTATTACTTGGGGGTCACACATAACCATCCAATTTCAAATACCTAAATGGGGCCCGTATCATCTGCAAATTAGGGTTACTTAACTGTGGGGATTGATACTCCTTATTTCCTCCCCTTCCCCCTCTCATTTTGATGTCCTGCTACACCGACACGGTTCTTTTTCCCGCGGACGAGTACCGTCGGGGTTTTTCCCGGTTTTGAAGTCGTGATTTAATAAAGCTTCACATTCTCGGTAGGGATAAAAGCGTTCACCGGAGCAGGGGGATCTATTTCACCTCCCGCATTCCTTAACTCAATTTATTATCACTGATTTCTTTCCATTCACAAAGAATTTAACGTCTCAAACTTAAAACACATTAGAGGTCACGCCATTTGATTGAGGGCCCATGAGGAGGATTAACACCGGGATTTCCCCTGGGAAACAAACCCTGGCCGTGCACCTGTCACACCCTCGAACATTTTCACTAATTTTACCACCTTTTTCGGGGTCCCGAAATCACGTTCCCTCACTCTCAAGGGACAGTCACGACACTTCCCATTTTGAATTGGGGGCCCATATGCCTTTGGGCCCCCTGAAACCCCTTTCCTCATTCCTGGTTTTTTCGGCCCCCCACCCCCTTCAAAACACTCCCGCCACCTAGTGCCCCAGCCGACCCCCAAACCCCCCCCCACATCTGCGCAGGCGCGCGGGAACCCAGGGGTTTTCCCTTTAAAAATGCAAAAACATTTTTTACCCAAATCAAACATTAAACACTTTTTAGGCACATAGTTCGGAAATTAAAAATTTCCACAGCTTCATCTGTTATTTTTTTTTTAGGGGGAGTGCTTGTTATAAAGGATTGGGTCTTTTTTTTTGAAAATTTTTATACATTCGCAATATCTGTATAATTTTTACTCAGTTGGCCCGTCAAGTTTGTTACTGCTGTTTTGAAGTTAAATCGCGCTTCATTGTTAGTCTGAAGGTTTACTTATATGTCTTGGGGGTTTTTCCAGAGTTGTTAGAGGAAAGTAGGGTAGTGGTTGTGGTATTATCGTAATTATGCTGATTTTAAAGGGGATTGGGGTTGGTCCAGATGTGGCAAGAGGAAAAAAATAGTCTCCCAATTTGTAGGTTTTGTTATTGTTGGTAGCAAAGCAGTTACTATAGTGTTTGTGAATTCAGTAACGTGGGGTCCTGGTCTTGCAGGAATTTATATGAAGTACCTGAAAAGTAAGTACTTTTTTCATGGTGCATCAGTTATCTACTTCCTGGTTTTTACTAAAATTGGCTAATGTTTGCTGTGGAACTTGTAGAGTTTATCAAATGTGAGGGTTTTTTTTTAGGTATTTGGTTTGATTTAGCATTTAATTTTTCCCCATGTTCACCCCCGTGCAAGTATTTGTGATACATTCAGTTGGCTGAGTAGATTAGCGTCCCCCCCCTTTTGATCTGCCTACAGTTGTGTATGGCGTGAAAACCCGGATGCATAGACATCTGTAGTATCAGGGTTTAGCCCGGTTTCAGTTTGTGTAAAAATGGGCAATTGGCATGAAGGAAATTTAGTAATCTTGAGTATGTAATGCTTTTTAAAGATGTATTGAGTTAAAGACAGTTATTTTTTTGTTGGCTCTGAGAAGTGCCTTTGATTGTTCTGCTGTGTAGAATTTTCTAACGTTTGATTTATTTAAACATTAAATAAGAGGTTGGTTCAGGGTCAAGCGTAATATAAGTTTTGTAGGAACTATATTAGAAAAAAGTTAAAAAAAAGTAAATATTCTAAAGCAAAAAATGCACCTGAATTATTTTAAAAAATGAAAAATAAAGCTAAGGTTTTTTTTTTAAAGCAAAATAAAGGAAAAAGATTTAAAAATTTTTTCCACCGAAGTGGCTATTTTTTGTGCCCCCCATATCCATCCTGTGGACGGTAGCGGGAGCAATGGTACACAAAAGGCCCCAGGGAAAAAGGGCCCCAAGGGTTAACAGGAAGCATAGGATTTATAATTACTATCTATAGTTTATTTTTCTGTTACAAGCAATTTAGGAAAAATTTTTTGTATATCTGGGATCTTTTTTCATTAAAAATATCTTGACAGTCCATAGGTTATTAATGTCTGTCTCTGATTCCTCAATAAGTGGACAATTAAGCACTGTGTTCAAGAGATGCCATAGCCTGATAATAATTTCATTTAGTTTGTCATCATCTGTGTTTCTCCCAAACGCCAAAGTACTTGTAACCAAGCCTAACCGGCCACCAACATCAGTCATCTGTTCACATTGCAAGTTGCTCCATAAAAATACTTATTATTTATGTTTTCATAGGGGTTTAGATCTACTCAGGCTTCTAACTGCATTCCATAACAATCTTTTTTTTATTTACTAATCTCCTAATATTATTTCCTAAAGCTAGAACAGTTATACCAAAGTTAAATTTACTTCTCCTTCTGGTACTTTCTTTGGGTAACATATCAACTTTATCATGAAGGAGTATCCAATGGTGATGGGATCCATTAGCAATTGTACATTAAATCCTTTGCCCCTAATTTTTGAGTATCTATACCTGGCTTCCCCAATGAGCATGTTGTTGGAGTCATTATATGAGTAAAGAGCCTTCAATAAAGACATAAAAATCAGTAATGATGATAGAGTCAAGCTCAGTGTCATAGGTTTAAAGCTTTAGTGCCATTAGGATGCAAACAATTCAGTTTGCAGTGTAGATGCCCAGTTGTTTAATTCTTTGCCTAACTCCACAAGTTTATTATCGTTCTTAATAGGGAGGTGGCAACAAGAGCAGATGCAGCCCTGCCGGAAGACTCCTGTTTTAGATCCATCAGTGATAAAAACTTGTGATAACTTATTACTACAGATAGGTGAAAAATTTCTTCTTGAGCAGTTGCTCTAACAAGAAAATTTAAGGAAGGATTACTAGCAATGAGCTTCTTGGGAGGGACTTGTAGGTATGTGAATTAAATGAACACATCTTCCAGGGAGGGGTGAAATGCTCTTGTTGCCTACAGTGATACAGTTCATGCAGGTTAAAAAACTTAATGCAATTGCATGTTATCACAATCCATTTAGATCAGTGTGTTTTTAAAACCTCTAACACTTGGTAAAAATTCACTGTGACATGTCTGGTTCGTTTTCAACATTCTAATACGAGTACAGTGTTAATTTCAACAATCCTATCACTGATACTAGAAATACCAAGCTCCTTCCTCATGTTAAGAAAATTTTGTAAGATCTGGGACAGCCAAGATAATCCTGAGAGCTTCATTTTGCATTAACTCCAAGGGTCCGGAGAGAACTTTCTCTAGCTAATATCAACATGGGAGCAGCATAATCAATTAAGGACCTAACATAGGCTATGTACATCATTCTCACGATTCTCACATTAGCACCATAGTTGGGATTGTAGCCAGCAACAGCTTTTGAGAGCATTTAGCCTAGCTTTGCATTTCTTGTTTAGTTGTGGTATAGTGGATTTGTTAAAGGGTACATCTACACCAAGATATCTGTAAGTTTTAACGTAGCTAATGATAAAGGAGACAATACAAAAGGGACCAAAATAATTTGTGGTGAATAAATAAAGTGAGATCAAATAAGGAGCTTGGGAATATGAAGTAGGTAGTACTTTAAAGGTAATTTCTTTAGAGTTAGAATTATAATATAAAATTTATAATATAAAAGGGACTAATATAAGTGGTGGTGAACAATAAAGTGGTAATCAAATAATGAGCTTTGGAATATAATGGCAAAATAGTGAACTTATTACACTTTAGCACCTGAGAATAGCACCTTGATTATTTTAACAATTGTGAATATATGAACTAAGGTAGTTATATAAAGCTAAAATAAAGGAAAAAATATATAAGGGACTAAAATTAAGTAATGGTAAGTAGCAGGAATCAGAAATAATGATTCTCCACAAGGTAAGAAGAATAAGTACCCTCCTAAGAGTAGCCCAGTTAATAAGAAACCAGTCAAAGAAAAGAGAGATTGTCTCTTCTACAAGGGTACTCATTTTTCTAAGAATTGCAATGCATACAATTCATGGAATGAAAAAGTTGAAAGATTGGAGGAACTTGGCAGATGTATCAGATGTCTAGGTAATCACAATGTAAAGGACTGTCATGCCAAATTAAACAATTCAATTCAATTCAATTCAATTCAAAGTTTATTCTCTATAAGGATTACAATGCTGAGTTTACAGAATTTGGTTATTGTATGGTTTACATGTAGTTAAATAATGATTACAGAGTGTACCACTAGAACACCTAGCATGGCTAGGCATTTCGGGCAGACTTAGTTTAAATCTTAATTTTAAAATATTACAAATTATGTGGTAAGTTGGTATTATGGCTAAGTGACTAAATACGAGATTGTGAGTTTAGCAGTGTGAATGTTTTTGTTTTGGCACAGCACAGTTTCAGTAATGGAGTATCACAGGATTCATTATTTTAAGATTGAGATTAATATTTCTGTTTATGGTTAAATGGGTGAGTGAGTGTAAGTGTGAACCACCAGGTGGTATTCGTGTAGTTAGTTGATAGGGTGTATCAGGGAGATAAGATGTTTTCTAATGGTAGTTTTGAACGTTATCAATGTCACAAAGGAAGACACCATATAGTCATGTGTAAGGGTCTATATGATAATGTTGATAATAATGATAATGTTGACAATCCAGACACAACAGTGGCTAATGTAAAAATTGCTGCTAATGTTAATAATGATGGTTTTGCTGAAGTAGCCTTACCTGTGTTACAGGTAAAAATTGATGATAAAAGACATAAATCAAAAAATGTAAATGCATTATCAGACCAGGGATCCCAGCGAGCTTTCATAAAACGTAAATGTCTTGATGGTATGAAAGTACAGATGGGAGATCCTTCAACTCTAAAATTATCTGGTTTTCTCTCAGATAAAAGGGCTCAATTGTATGACACTGTTTATGTAACTGTCATGTTGGGCAATGAGAAAAAACGTGTTAATGCAGAAATTGTAGGTAGACTTCCAGAGAAAATATCTACAATAGGGCTTAGTAAAGCTACAGAAAGACTTTCACATGATGTAAATTAGCACCTTCTGGTGTAAATGATGATTCTGTAGGCCCAAAAAATATTTTGATAGTGACTATTATGCCTCCTTTGTAAAGGGTATGGTAAAGAAATATGGTGTCACTACTACAAGCAGTATTAAATCAGGGAAGTGTTTTTGGGTATGCCCAAATGAGATCAATCTGTGGACTAAAATCACATTGGTATTAAAAGAGGATAACATCAAAGCAGCTTTCATAGACAACCTGGAAGCATTCTACAACAGATGGTTTTTTTTAGTTAGTTTAATATGTTTATTATCCCCCATACCCCCCTGGGGCGTACCAAAAGTTACAGAGGAATAAGGGGTCCAGGGACGGACCCAAAATTTTGATAGCTGAGCAATTTACAGAGGTAATAAATTCAAAATTTTAAAAGGTAATGTACTCAAAATTTTAAAAAGGGGAAAGAACTCCGGGTAGGTCTAGTCACAACATACAAGTTACAAAGGTATTTACAGATTTCAGAGGACGTAAGGGGCCAGGGGCGGGCCCCCAAAAGTTGTGATGGCTGAACTAGGTACAAGGAATGAACCACAAGTTACAAAGGTAAAGAATCCTGTAAAATGGTTACTTACGTTTATACATGGCTACAATCATGAACAAATTAAGTGTAATGACAAATTTACCCCCCCCCCCGGGCACAACGAGGAGTTATTGGGCAAATATTTATTGTTTAGACACACACACACACACACACACACACATATACAAATTCATACAACACACACACACATAAACCCCCCACACACAACCACACACACACACACACACCTCACACCACACACACACACACCACCAACACACACCACACACACACACAACACACACACACACACACAGAGTACATGGGGAGGTTCAGTGTGCACCTGTGACCACAGGGTCCCCACAGGGTCAGTCCAGGACCAGTGCTGTTTTGGTATTTGTGAACAACATGACGGGGGAATACACTCCGAAGTGGCCCTGTTTTTCAGGGTATGACGTGAGTTGATGAGAAGAATTCATTCGATCGAAGACCCGGCAGACTACAAAGGGTCTGGAAGGTGCAGACCTGGCCAAATTGGGCTCTGGTGTCTACCCACCAAGTGCAAAGTCATGAAGACTGGGGAAAGGCAAAGAAGACGCAGAGGAAGTACAGTCTAGGGGGGGCCAGCAACTATCAAACCTCACTCAAGACAAAAGATCTGTGGGTGAAAGTATAACACCAGGCACATCTCCTGAAGCGCACATAATCCAAATAAACTGCCTGCAGGCTAGGGGCGCCTTGCAACCTCAGAACAGCATTCCGACATCTTCATAAGGAATCATTCAGGACCCTGTACACTGTGTACGTTAGGCACATATTGGATGTATGCGGCCACCAGTTGGAACACACTCCTAGCAAGCATGTAAGAAACTAGAGAAACTGCAAAGGTTTGCCAACAAGCTAGTCCCAGAGCAAGAAGGTATGTCCTCGAGGAAGGTTAAGGGAAATCTAACCTGACGACCACTGGAGGGACATGACGAGATAGGGGGTGACATGATAACGACATTTGCAAAATACTGAAGAATAGTCAGATGAACAAGAAGGATGTTACTAGAGAAGGGACACAGCAAACAAGGGGGACACAGTTGGGGGGGGGGGGGGGGGGGGGGGGGGGGGGGGAAGTTGAGGACAGATGAATCACAGGGGATGTTAGGAAAGTATTTCCTCAGCCTGGGAAGACTGTATTAGTAAAGCTGGAGGTGCTGTCCTGGGAGACGTAATGGTGAAGCTGGGGTGCCTGTCCTGGGAGGCAGAAAAGTGGGAAGCTGGAGATACTGTCCTGGAGACAGTAATGTTCGAAGGCTGGAGATTTTGTCCAGGTAGTCGGATTAGACGCAGGAAGAGGAATACATTATAATGACCTCATAGGCGGGAGACAGGAGCATAGTAGGGAAACAAGTGTAGTCAAGATAGATAAACCAATATTTGCAAACTAGAAAATACCGCAGGACAATAGCAAAACAAGAGGACTTCCTATAGCATTAGTTGAGGTAAATTACAAAAAAACAACTGGTGGGAGCTCCATTGTTGGTCTAGGGAGGATAGAAAAGTAAGACAGGGAACATGCCACCAACAGGGAATACAGTCACGAAACCCAAGGCAGCGGAAAAACCAAGCTGTGACTACTATTGCACTTGGTATCTGCTGGCATGGGAAATTCTGCGAGAAAAAAACAGACTGGACGTGCAAAACTATGACCACCTAGAAAATGCCATGCCCATATGGACAACAGGAAAATGCAAACTCCTTCCTGTAGCTTTTTCACCTTGAAATGTGTACCTCCTTCAGTACAGGAAAGAGCTGTGCTATAACTTAATTGCCAGGCCATACCATCAAAGGGGAACTAAAAGATACAAAACATCCAAGGCCATGGAAAAACCTGGGTAGCCACAGGCCACTCAAGAGGGAGAGGTTTTTTAGTTGCCAGGAAGGAAAAAAAACTGGCATGATAATGGCAGAAATCGTACACAATCAGTCATTCCTGGAGTGGAACCACAGTCGATGGCCTCCACTCCCAAACCACAGATTACAGATACTAATGCCGGAAAAAAAATCCCCCCCAGTACCAACAATTACCACCAGTCCGATAACATTCGTCTTTGCAAATATTACAGGGTTCTAAAGCCGCAACAAACAACAAATACCTTTCCATCCGTTGGACTGCTGCTTGCAGAGGCAAAGGCAATGGTTCGCCGGCTTTCACTGAGGACCCACATTAATGGCAATCACTTGACAATGAAATATGGATCCCAGGTTACATCCTATACAGATGTGACAGAGTGAACAGGCAAAAAAGGGGGGGGGCCTTTGGGCCTGTACATTGCAGAGTTCACCTTGTTTGCACAGAACTGCCTTAATGCCTCAAATGACGTAGTGGAAGTTTTAGCAGTAAAGGTCGAGAACCTAACCTAGTCTTTGTTGGTGTCTACAAGCCTCGATGCTACATCCCAGCAATTCCAGGAACAGCTGTTTAAAATTGACCACTGTCTGGAAAATCTTCCAGGCTCCTGCAACCGACATCTTTGCTCCTGGGGGATTTCAACTTAAGGCACCTACATGGAGGAATATAGCAAATAATTTTGTATGCAGTTAATAACAACCAGAGAGGCAGCTCTGATGAAAACTCACATCACACGAGCTTTTAAATCTCTACACAAAAATTCAATTTAAACCAGGCAATTAATTTGTAGCCTACTCGAATGGAGGATTACACTAGACCTTCATATTCAACTAACAATGATGATCTGATAAGAAATGTCCCATTTCAAAACCATATACAGATCACAACATAATTGAGGTTCAGACATGTATGCGAGGAGCCCACAGACCGACAAATGAGGACTAGTCACGAGGGAGTCATTCACCAAATTTCAACTTCAATAACAAAAACATAAAGTGGGACCAAGGTAACCAAGTCCTAACCGATATAAGATGGGAAGATTATACTAAGCAACACAGACCCAAACTTATGCCTTAGAAAGATTAACTCGGTGGCACTACGATGTATGCACAAGCTTATCTCTAGAAAAAGGAGGAGTAGATTGTAAAAATAGAAAGAGACAGGCGCTCCTTTACAGGCGACGAGAAAAGAATAACAGAGCGGCTAAAGAGTGTCAATATATATGAAATGAGCAGGGGAGACACTGGTCAGAGAAATAGCAAGCAACGAACTTAAGCTAAAGAATCTTTTGGGAGTCAGGGAATCGCGGGATAGGGAAGAACTAAAAGCTATTAATGAAGCGAAAGAAAACCCAAAGTATTTCTTCTTCCCTATGCCAAATCAAAATCGAGAACAAACGCACAGTATTGGGCCCCCCTATTTAAACAGATGGGTCCTACACAGATGAAGCATAGGGAAATGAGTGAGCTACTCAAAGTCCCAATATGGACTCAGTTTTTACAAGCCGTTAACAGACTGAGAGTCGAAGATCAATGAATTTTTGATGAGAGAGCCACAAAATTTGATTAACACAAGCTATTCGATGTTATCCTGACGCCAAATGAATTCGATCAGCGCGAATAAATGACATTGCCAGGCACTCTGCCCCAGGGCCAGATCATTGGAACTCTGTGTTCATCAAAGAACTGCAAGAAGCCTATCACGGAGCCTTTTCCATCCTATGGAGAGGAGCATGGACACGGGGGTCGTTCCTCAGTTACTTAAAACAACAGGGACATAGCCCCACTCCACAAAGGGGGCCCGTTAAAGCAACAGCAAGAACTACATGACCAATAGCACTAACTCCCATATCATAAAAAATCTTTGAAGGGTTTCCTTAGAAGAAGTCACACCCCATCTAGAAACCCATAAGTTACACAACCCAGGGCAACATGGGTTTAGAACAGGTCGATCCTGTTCTGTCTCAACTACTGGTTCCACTACGACAAGGTCCTAAATGCACTAAGAAGACAAAAAAGAATGCGATGTAATATTACAGATTTGCAAAAGCCTTCGGAAAGTGTGACCATGGCGAACTAGCGCACAAAATTGCGCGCTAAAGCAATAACAGAAAAGTCGGTCGTGGATCTATAATTTCCTCACTAACATACACAGAGATTAGGTCGTCCACTGAGTAAAGTTCCGAGCAAGCTACGGTGAAAAGCTTGTTCCACAAGGGCACAGTTACTAGCTCCCATTTGTTCCTCATCCTCATATCCGGACATAGACAAGGGATGTCAGTCCACGCACAGTGTCTACTTTGCAGGATGACACCCGAATCTGCATGACTGTGTCCTTCCCATTGCAGACACTGCAGCTCCAGGCGGACATCAACAAATCTTTCAGTGGGCTGCAGAATACAATATTGAAGTTACAACCGATGGAGAATTTTCATTACTCAGATATGGTAAACATGAGGGATATTACATCTTCATCAGAGTACAAAACAATTCTGGCCAGAAATAGAGCGAAACACCCAACACCAACGGTCAAGACCTGGGGAATGATTATGTCGGAGGATCTCACCTTCAAGGACCATAATAGTGATCAATCGCATCTGCTAGAAAAATGACAGGATGGATAAGAGAACTTCCAAAACTAGGGAGGCCAAGCCATGATGACATTTCAGGTCACTTGTTCTTTCTAGGCTGGAATATAGCTGCACTCTAACAGCACCTTTCAAGCAGGTCTGAAATTGCCGACTAGAAAATGTACAGAGAATCTTTCACGCGCGCCTTAACGGAGATAAAACACTCAGATACTGGGAGCGCTTGTGGTTTCTAAAACTGTATTCCCTGGAAGCAGGAGGGAGAGATACATTTGTATATACACCTGCGAAAAATCTAGAGGGAACTAGTACCGAACATGCACACGAAAAACATCATACGAAAGCAAAAGACTTGGCAGAAGATGCACATCCCCCCATGAAAAGCAGGGGGTGTCACTGCACGATAGAGAACATCATAAGTGTCAGGGGGCCCGCGACTGTTCAACTTGCCTCAAGCACACATAAGGCGGGATACCAACAGAACCCTGGCAGTCTTAAAAGCTTGGCACTGGACAAGCACCTAAAGTCAGTTCCTGATTCAGCCGGGCTGTGGGCTCGTTACGTTGGTTTGCGTGCAGCCAGCTAGCAACCTGCGGGTTGATCAGGCGCTGATCACAAGGAGGCCTGGTCACAGACCGGGCCGAGGGGGCGGTTGACCCCCGAAAATCTCTCCAGGTAAACTCCAGGTAAACAGAGTAGTCAGAAGTGGAATAGTTTGGGAGCGATTGTAGTGGAGCTGGAACCATAAATAGCGTTAAGCAGAGGTATGATTAGCTCACGGTTCAGGGAGAGTGACCCCCAGTTAAGTGACCGTGAGAGGCGGAGCCAGGAGCTTGGACTTGAACCCCGGGTCAACCTCAAACTACGTGAGTACAACTAGGTGAGTACACACCCACACACACACACACACACTACACGTGTATATACAGAAGGCCTAGGGTCTAATAGACATGCTGCCTAGGTAGAATGGAAATAACACAACAACATGCACACATGTGGTAATGCTTTTTTTACAGCTAGCAAAGTCAGGGTTTTTCTCCAGAATGGTCTGCAAAATACCACTGATGGATAAAGTCTTTGCCTTTCTTGAAAATTTTGAGCGAGTTGTTTCTAAATTCATTAATTTTATCACACTCCAGTACATATGGACGAGGGAATGTGACAAAGTTATCTGGGCAAAGTTTACATTACGTTTGGTCTACTCTGGTGGTGGTGTTTAACCTGCCAAAGATACTTGTAACCAGCCGAGCCGGGCTGTTGTGACATCCAAAGTGTCTGCATATTTTGTTGGATGCACCATAGACATGTTGGCTCCTCCTTGATGATAGAATGATGATAGATGGACAACTGGTGTCAATCTCCTGAGCCCTTAAGTCCATTAAAAATTCAGTGAGTTCTTTTTCGTATTATTGTTTCAAACTCTACCTGACAAGCGAGATTGTATCCTACACCTCTTTGAAAGCATACGCTTAAGACAATTTATCTGTTCTATCATGCATTGAAGACCAATGTGAGATGGAATCTACAGCCTGTGCACTCTGACTCACTGTCCACATATCCTACCATACCTGTGTCTGCTTCTGTCAACAAGCATTGAACAATTTGTTGCTTAATGAGTTGAGGCATTTATGGATGACAGAGAATCAGTTACAATTAAATACTGTCAATCTTTGATACATAGATGCATTTCAGTGCAAGGAGTATGGGCAAAGTTCTGTCTGAAGGGTAGAGGCCCAATTATTGATGCGTGCTCCAATTTCTTTAAGAGAGCCATCACTCTGTACGGCAACAGCAGCACTACCAGCTGCACCAGTGGATTGGTGAACAGACCCATCAGCATTAAATAATTTGGAGAGGTGTGCTGTGTGACTAAGTTATCTGGGAAAATAAAGTCGGGGCAGGATCGGTATCGCTCTGATGCTGGCATGTAGTCAGAAAACTGTAGGGCTGGAGGGTGTGATTGTCTGGTAGTCAGTAAATGTGGGGCTGATAGTGCTGTCCTGGGAGACAGTAATGGTGAAGCTGGAAGTGCTGTCCTGGGTGACAGTAAAGATAAGATAAGATTTCTTCGGATTTTTTACCCCGGGAGGGTTAGCCACCCAGGTTAACCCATGAAAGTCCAGTGCGTCATCGAGGGACTAGGACTGTCTTACTTATTTTCCAATGGGTGTCCTTAATCTTGTCCCCCAGGATGCGGACCCACACCAGTCGACTATCACCCAGGTAATATTGCTGACTAGGTGAACAGGGACCCAAACAGGTAGTAAGGAATACGTGTCGAAAGTTTCCACCCGCCGGAATCGAAACCCGGGCCTCCGTGTGATGTGTGAAAGCGGGGCTTTAGCCACCAGGCCACCGGGCTGGAGATTTTGTCCAGGTAGTCAGGAAATATTACGGCAGGAGGGAATACATTTACAAATGACATCATGGGAGGGACAGGAGCTGTAGTGGGGAGGAAAACAAGTGGTAATCTAGGACAAGATAAACACAATATTGCAAACTAGTAATACCACAGGAAATAGCAAACAAGAGGACTCCACTAGCAATAATGAGGATATATTACCAAAAACAACTGGTGAGAGCTCCATTGTTGGTGCTAGTGAGGATAGGAATAAGACAGGTAAACAGGCACCCAACAGGGGGTATACAGTCACCGAATTAAAATAAAACCAAGGCAAACGCGAAACCAAGATGTTGCACATTACTATGCACTTGTATCTGCAGGCATGGGAAATCTGGCTGTATAGCCCTTGTGGCTTAGCGCTTCTTTTTGATTATAATAATAATAATAATAATGGGAAATCTGGAAAAACAGATGGGACATGCAACTATGACCACCCTAGAAAATGCCATGCCCATATGACAAAAAAGGAATGCAAACTCCCTTCCTGTAAGCTTTTTCACCCTGAAATGTGTCCCTCTTCAATACAGGAAAAACTGCTATAACCTTAATTGCCAGCACACATCTTAAGGCGGACAAAAAGATAACAAAAAACATCCAGGCATGGCGAAAACGGGGTAGCCACAGGCCATCAAGAGGGAGAGGTTTTTTAGTGCCAGGAAGAAAAAAAACTGGCAGGAAATAGCGGAAAAAATCGTACACAAATCAGTCATTCCTGGAGTGGAACCACAGTCGTATGGCCTCCACTCTAAACCAAAACGATAACAGATACTAATGCCGAAAAAAAACCCCCCAGTCCAACAATACCACCAGTCGTGACATTCTTCTTTGCAAATATACGGGTCTAAAGCCATGCAACAAACAACAAATACCTTTCATCCGTGGGACTGCTTGCAGAGGCAAAGGCAATGTTCGCGGCTTTCACAGAGACCACATAAAAGGAATCACTTGGACACGAAAATATGGAATCCAGTTCAAACTATACTGACGGCGACAGACGTGAAAGGCGAAGGAGGGGGTTGGCCTGTACATCGCAGAGTCCACTTGTTTGCACAGTAAACTGCTTAATGCCTCAAATGATGTAGTGGAAGTTTTAGCAGTAAGGATCGAGACCAAAATCTTAGTCATTGTGGGTAGTTCTTCAAGCCTCCGGATGCAATGTCAGCAATTCCAGGAAGCTGTTAAAAAATTGACCACTGTCTGGAAAAACTGCCAGCTCCTGCCCCCAAATCTGGCTCCTGGGGATTTCAACTTTAAGGCACCTAAAATGGAGGAATATGCAAATAATATTTGTTGCAGTTAATAAAAACACCAGGAGGCAAGCCTTGATGAAAATTCACAGTCACCGAGCTTTTAAATCTTGCACAAAATTCAATTTAAACCAGCAAAATAATAGAGCCTACTAGACTGGAGAATACACTAGACCTCATCTTCCTAACAATGATGATTCTGATACGAAATGTCATCATATCAAAAAACCAATATACTCAGATTAACAAACATAATTGAGGTTCAGACATGTATGCCCGGAGCCAAGACACGACTAATGAGATTAGTCCACGAGAGAGCATTCACCAAATTCAACTTCAATAACAAATAACATAAAGTGGGGACAATGTAAACCAAAAGTCCTAAACCGATATCAGTGGGAAGATGACTAAGAACACAGACCCCAACTTATGCCTAGAACAGATTACTTTGGTGGCACTCGATGTATGCACAAGGCTTATTCCTCTAAAGAAAAAGGAGGAGTAGATGTAAAATAGAAAGAGACAGGCGTCTCCTTTACAGGCGATGGAAAAGAATAACCGAGCAGCTTAAAAGAGGCAAATATATCTGAATGGCATAGGGAGTCACTGGTCAGAGAAATAGCAAGCACGAAACTTAAGCTAAAGGAATCCTTAGAGGAGTCAGGAATCGCGGGGAAGAGCTAAAAAGCCATTAATGAAATCGAAAGAAACCAAGTATTTCTTTTCCTATGCCCAAATCAAAGTAGAGATCAACGTCCCAGTATTGGGCACCCCTACTTAAACAGATGGGTTCCTCCTACACAGATGACAGCTAGAATGAGTGAGCTACTCAAGTCCAATATGACTCAGTTTTTTAGCAAGCCGCTAACCAGACTGCAGTAGTCGAAGATCAAAATGAATTTTTTATGAGAGATGCCACAGAATTTGGTTAACACAAGCCTATCTGATGTTAGCTGATGCCAAATGACTTCGAACAGGCGATAAATTAACATGCCATGCACTCTGCCCCAGGCCAGACTCATGGAACTCCGTGTTGCATCAAGAAACTGCAAGAGCCACTATCGCGAGCTTTTACCATCCTATGGGAGGGAAGATGGAATGGGGGTCGTCCCCCACAGTTACTAAAAACAACAGACATTACCCCACTCACAAAGGGGGCAGTAAAGCAATAGCAAGAATAATCTACAGACGATAGCAACTAACATCCCATATCATTAAAATCTTTGAAAGGGTCCTAAGAAGCAGATCGCCACCCATCTAGAAAAACCATCAATTACACAAACAAGGCAACATGGGTTTTTTAGCATAGGTCGCTCCTGTTCTGTCTCAACTATTGGATCGCTACGACAGGTCGTAGATGCACTAGAAGACAAACAAAATGAATGCAGATGTAATTAGACAGGACTTTGCAAAAGCCTTCGACAGGGTGAACATGGTGTAATAGAGCACAAAATGCGTGCTAAAGGGATAACAGGAAAAGTTGGTTGATGGATCTATAAATTTCCTCATCAAAGAGAAAACAAAGAGTAGTAGTCAACAGAGTAATGTCAGAGGCAGCTACGGTGAAAAGCTCTGTTCCACAAGGCACAGTTACTCGATCCCTTCTTGTTCTGTAATCCTCATATCTGATTAGACACGGATGTCAGCACAGCACGTGACTTCTTGCAGATGACACACGAATTGCATGACGTGTCTTCCATGTGCAGACACTGCAAGGCTCAGGCGGACATCAACAATCTTTCAGTGGATGCAGAAAACATTAGAAGTTCACGATGAGAAATATCAAATTACTCTGATACTGGTAAACACGAATATTAATCTTCATCAGAGTACAAAACAAAATCTGGCCACTTATAGAGCGTAAACACCAACGTCAAAGACCTGTGAGTGATCTTGTCTGAGAAATCTCACCCTTCCAAGCACCATAACATTAGTATCAAATTCGCAGCTGCTAGAAAAAATGACAGGATGGATAATGAGAACCTTCAAAACTAGGGATGCCCAAGCCCATGATGACACTCTTCAGGCACTTGTTCTATCTAGGCTGGATATTGTGCACACTAACACACCTTTCAAGGCAGGGTGAAAGTGCTGACCTGAAAAATGTACAGAGAACCTTCACAGTGCGCATAACAGAGATAAAACACCTCAATACTGGGAGCTTTGATGGTTCCTGAACCTGTATTCCCTGGGAAGCAGGCGGGTGAGATACATGAGTATATACACCTCTGGAAAAAATCCTAGAGAGACTACTACCGAACTTGCACACGAAAATCACTCATACGAAAGCAAAGACCTTGGCAGTCGATGCAACATCCCTACAATGATAAGCAGGAGTGTCACAGCACGTTTAAGAGCACCATACAATAAGTGTCAGGGTCCAAAGCACTGTTCAACTGCCCCCCAGCATACATAAGGGGGTTACCAATAGACCCCTGGAAGTCTTCAAGCTTGCACTGGACAAGCACATAAAAGTCGGTACCTGGACCAGCCGGCAGTGGCTAGTGACGTTGGTTTTGCATGCAGCAGCAGTAACAGCCTGGTTGATCTGGCTTGATTCCACCAGGAGGCCTGGTCACAGGGACCGGCCGCGGAGGGCGGGACCCCCGGAAGTCTCTCCAGGTAAAACTACCAGGTAACTCACCCTTTAAAGACTGCAGGAGGCAATGTTAATGTATGGTAGGATTCATTCGTATTTATAATGCATGACTAGAGGAAACTATTAAATACGTACTATAAATGTGTGTTTTACTCTGAAGTCGTGCCCAGTATAATTCTTCCATAGAGGATGGTGTTGAGCCACGCATAAATTGTGGAATTAGGAAGCATTGGATTAAATGTAATGAAAGAAAGTCCAGACGATTCTTTTACTCAGGAACAATACCTGAGAGATGTCAAATTTGAATCTGGACAATACTGGGTACGACTTCCGTGGAGACTGAACCATCCGGAATTGCCCACTAATTACAGAATGGCATATGGGGACAAATTCAGGGCACGGAATTACCCCACCATAGGCAAAAGGCATTTGCATAGGGCCCCGCACATTTGGGGGCCCCGCGGTCCAAGGGGTTCAGGGGCTCATCCAAGACTGCGCGCACATGGTGCAAGTGCAAAGGGGTCCCTACCTAAAAAGTTCAAGTGTTTGGAGACTAAAATTTATTTTTAAAAATTAATCAAAACAAAAATAAATAATGAAATAAAATAAAATAAAAATAAATAAACCTAACCATAGATGGCAACACTCAACACGCCTTTGTTTACATCAGAACAGCTGGGAGATTCCTCTCCAATTTTCTGTAGTAATTACACGTTATCTAGACTTGTACTGTGACAAATTAACTGAAGTGTTGTTGATAGACATTGATGGTGCTATGGATAAATGTTTGTTTTCGCCTCTAAATATTAAGGGAGGTACCTGATAGGGTTACTTGACCAGTAAAGACGCATGGACCAGTAAAGACGCATTTTTGGTAAAAATACTATAAAGAAAAACCTAAAAATGCAAACTGACTTCCGTTTGTAGGTTTTAAAAGCACTTTGTCCTGTCTTTAAGTCTTTATCATTTCAATAACAGATCTCAATTGATTGATGTATACTCACTTCCATTGCAATTGCATAGTTTTCAAGTTGCGACGGAAGTAAGTGAAGTGATGTAGAATTCAATTTAATTTACTACATATTTCCCAGAAACACATAAGCACTATCAGACTAAATCGTTGGTTGGGTGAAACTGAAAATTGTCCCTGATTCTTTAATTCCTCATGTCCTTATTATGTTGGTAGGGCCATATATCATGCAAACATAATGATTAGTTTAGTTAAGAAAATAGGTAATATAAATACCATTGTGCATTGTTCTTGGACTCGGTATGATTTCTGTTTAAGTAAATTGGAGATCAAGGAGGATGAATTTGTAAATATCGCTAGCCCAAATCACTCACCCAACCTAATCTATGGTAAAATTTCTGTTATATGACTCTTATTGGTAACGTTTTGAATTTTTAGATGGCAGCCAGAGGAAAGGGGGCTACAAGGGCCATATCCCCCCAATTGACAGAAAAAAAAAATTATATAATTAAAAAATTAATAATAATTGATATGAAAATTGTGTATTTGCATGATTACAGACAGTCGATACATCATCATTATGGTATCTCGTGTGAACTTGATGTTGGACGTTCTTATGCGAGTGGGTCACAGAAAAAAAGAAGAAATTCAAGAAGAAGAACAGAAAAAGAAAGATGTAGCGAAGCTGCAGAATGATCACAGACATGCTCACGAAAACAGTTTCTGACGTTACCAGTACAGATGAATCAGCAGATACGTCAGATCATAAGGAAGCCCTCCTCCATTATTTCTCAGACTGCATCTACTTCTTTTGTGTCTCCCTCAATGTCTCAACGGACATTTCATCCACAGGATTTGTTCTTCTTAAAAGTCCTGCCTCATGCAAATGCAATCCAGATTCTCTACTTAATGCTTTCATTGCAGAAACTTCAGTCAAACTCTGAACATTGACTTTAGGTAATCACAAGGATTTTTGATGATGGAATAGTCGTCGTTGTTTAAAGTCATCTATGTGTTATAGGGAGCTTGCCAAATTCAGAAACTGTTGAAAAGATCATGGATTGGTTATACTCTGAAAGCTCGGAAAAGTGTACTGTTCAGCATGCAAGCTATTTTCTACCCATAAGAAATTCCTTCAACAGGGGTTCAATGACTGGAATAATTCAAGCTTTCGAGGCACATGAAAAACAGCACCACTACAGGAGGACTTCCATTTTAGCCAGTGTATTTCAGTTTGCACAGAAAAAAGGCTTATTGGTTTCTCATTTGAAAATCAAAATGAAAAAGAGCGCACTTATTGGGGAAAAGTTCTAGAAAGAGTTGTTGCTGTTGTAAAATTCTTAGCTCTAGAGGAATTGCTTTCCGTGGAGAAAATGAGGTTTTTGGTAGGAAAAACAATGGCAATTTCTAGGGATCATGAACTGTTGCACAATTCGATCCATTTCTTAGCAAATCAATGTGTCACACCCTTGTGATGCAGGAAGAGGAACTGTATTCTTACATGTCATCTTACTTAGGCAATGAAATTTATTGGAACTGATGAACTAAGAAGGTCCTCTAATAACATCATAAGCAGCTGTGAAAACTGACAAAATACTTTGCAATAAGTGTAGATTCAACATCCTGATATTTCACCATACAGATCAATTGACCTTCTTTGTTCGCTTTGTCGACTCCAGTGTATGCCTGTAGAAGCGCTTTATAAAATTATTCCTCTTTCAGGCCATGATTCGGTGTAACAATGATGGAATGTAGTCAAGCCCGTATCAAGCAAATAACCCCACTTGATGAATATGTGCAACTGCTCGCACATTCTCTTAGTCTTGTTGGGTCTGTGCTGCGGGGTGTGTTGTGTCGCTGTGCAGTTTCATTGTTTGGACTTCTACAAGCAATCTTATAATTTTTTCTCTGCTTCAAGCAATCGCGTGGAGTATACTCAAGTCAACCATTCACTGAGATGTCATCAATCATTATCAACTACAAGGTGGTCAGCGGCAGCATGTTGCAAAACACATGCTTTGAAAGACAGCTTTGCTGAAATACGTATGCTTTGATCCAAATAGCAGAGGATTGAAGACAGACAGCATACTACAGAGCGAAGCGCCCGCTTAGCAAGCATATTTGGAAGATTTGAAAAATTTATATTGGCCTAAATGGCCTTATTGGGGCCTTACTCTGTATGCTTTGAGAAATGTATACTTGGAACGGTTATATGCCAGAACAAGACACTTCAGAAAATTGAAATTGAAATGGCTACTTTGCTTACCTCTATGCAGGCTTAGGGATTTGGTTAGTCTCTTCGGCCAAGATGAAAGCTTTTGCAAATGTTTGAAGAGGAAAGAAAGCTAAACTGCTGTGCGAAAGACTACAGTTACGGGGCTGAGCATCAGCGGGTCAAGGAAAGATGGACAACGCAATTTTGAAGAGCCAGACAATGAAATCGTGTTGCTACAAGGCAGATATGTAAGACAGCTTACATACTTCGACATTCTGAATTCCACTGATTACAGAATTGGTGAAAGAAAAGAAATCTACCAGAATCTCAATGTAGTTTGGATTTCTGTTCATAATTACTACTATGCCAGATGCAAGATTGAGGGAAGCGCATTGAAGTTGCAACACCTTTCTGAAAGATGTTTCAGGAAACATTTGTGAAGAGATAGTTCATTTTTTCTGGGTATTATTGAATCAGATTAAAGCTCCATCCTGAAAACATGGGAACCCTCAGCTGCTTTGAAAACATTTAAGGAAAATGCAGGTATTCTCAGAAACCTTCCCTAATGTTGACAGAGTGTATCGCCTTTACCTAACACTCCCAGCTACTAACTGTGAGCAAGAACATTCATTTTCAGTTTTGAAAAAAGTGGAAAAACCAGCTCCGTTCAACAGTGAGCCAAGGACAAATTGTGCACCTTGCCTTGTTGGACAATGGTCTGATCTAAACAGAAATATTGATTTTCAGAATATAATGATGATTTTGCAATATGAAATCCAGAAAAAAGTTTATTTACAAGTGCCTGGTGATAAAAACAAATTCTTTACTTTCTTGAGTTTATATGATTTGATAGTTTCTTAATGCCATGATGCAATGATAACAATAATGGTCAGTGATTTATAAAGGGAAAATAGTGCTGCAGTGGTTATGCTGAATATAATAGGTACATGATGTCACTACTTTAATAGCCTAATGTATTAATACTATGCTGTCTTGAGTTTATTCTCTTTAAAATGCATGATTTAACAAGATAGTTATAATGGCTGTTGGTAAATGGTTTTGGTTGTCTTGATGTACTTTCCCTATTAAATTTAATCTAAATAGCCAGAATGTATTTAATTAGACCTTAAACAGGCTCACACCGACCCCCCCCCCAAGCTGGAAGGGGTCGCTTCGCTTACCCATAACTCAAAGGGGCCCCACCAATCTGAATAGCCTAGGGCCCGGAGACTTCTTAATCCGGCCCTGTGGACAATTAAATCAGCTCCGCGAACTGAGTAAGACACCAGAATTATTGACTGCCTATAATGATATAATTGCTGAACAATTAATTAATAAATTTATAGAAGTACCTCCTGAGCAAGCCAAAATTTATGGTCAGTATTTGCCACATCACAGAGTGAAGAAGGATTCTAAGACCACTCCTTTGAGGATTGTTTAATTGTAGTGCCAGGAGTAACAAAAATGCACCTAGTTTAAATGACTGTTTGATGACATGGTCCGTCATTGACGGGAAAATTAGGAGATATTTTATTAAATTTCAGGATGAAGAATTATGCCTTTATGGCTGACATAAGTAAAGCTTTCCTAAGAGTAGGTTTACAAGAGGTTGACCGGGATTGTACGCGCTTCTTATGGCCTGAGAATCCTATTGACCCACTTAGCCCTCTGAAAACCTTTCGCTTTAGGAGCGTATTATTTGGTGCTACATCCAGTCCGTTCCTACTTCAAGCAACAATAAATGCACACCTTAAACGTATAGGAAGTCCGTTGAGTAAAGTAATGAGCAAACAATTTTATGTGGATAATTTCCTGGGTGTGACGTCAACTGAAGAGGAACTGTTAATGACTTATTACCTTGAGTTTACCTGGAGAGAGTTCTGGGGGTCAACGCCCCCATGGCCCGGTCTGTGACCAGGCCTCCTGGTGGATCAGAGCCTGATCAACCAGGCTGTTACTGCTGGCTGCACGCAAACCAACGTACGAGCCACAGCCCGGCTGGTCAGGAACCGACTTTAGGTACTTGTCCAGTGCCAGCTTGAAGACTGCCAGGGGTCTGTTGGTAATCCCCCTTATGTATGCTGGGAGGCAGTTGAACAGTCTCGGGCCCCTGACACTTATTGTATGGTCTCTTAACGTGCTAGTGACACCCTTGCTTTTCATTGGGGGGATGTTGCATCGTCTTGCCAAGTCTTTTGCTTTCGTTTGTGAGGTTTATTTTCGTGTGCAAGCTCGGTACTAAATCCCTCTAGGATTTCCAGGTGTATATAATCATGTATCTCTCCCTCCGCGTTCCAGGGAATACAATTAGGAACCTCAAGCCCCTCCCAGTAATTGAGGTGTTTTATCTCCGTTATGTGTGCCGTGGGAAAGGGTTTTCTCTGTACATTTCCTAGGTCAGCAATTTCACCTGCCTTGAAAGGTGCTGTTAGTGTGCAGCAATATTCCAGCCTAGATAGAACAAGTGACCTGAAGAGTGTCGTCATGGGCTTGGCCTCCCTAGTTTTGAAGGTTCTCATTATCCATCCTGTCATTTTTCTAGCAGATGCGATTGATACAATGTTATGGTCCTTGAAGGTGAGATCCTCCGGCATGATCACTCCCAGGTCTTTGACGTTGGTGTTTCGCTCTATTTTGTGGCCAGAATTTGTTTTGTACTCTGATGAAGATTTAATTTCCTCGTGTTTACCATATCTTATGGAGAGGCTAATAAAATAATGCAAAGTGCAAATATGCCTCTGATGGAATGGAATAGTAATTCGTCCAAATTAAAGGACAAAATAAGTAAATATTACCCTGGAGATGAAGTGCCAAAATGTAGTAATGTATTGGGATTAACTTGGGATACTGAGAGAGATTTGTTAATGTTAAAACCTAATAATTACAGTATGCCCAGTAAATTAATTAAGAGAGTTTTGCTTGCTGAAGATTCCAAATGTTTTGATCCACTAGGTTTAGTGTCACCCCTTACTATAAGAGGGAAATTATTAATTAATACAAGAAGCATGGAAGCTTAAATGTGCTTGGGATAAAAAACTCAAACCTGAGGAATTCATTAACGGGTGGGATAATTAATTGGTGATTAAAAAAAAATTTCCCCAATTTGGAGTTCCCCCCCCAGGGGCCCAAACCCAGATGAGAAAAATATACTCCACTTTTTTTTGGGTGATGCTTAAAAATTGGCGTAGGGAGCAGTTTTTACCTTAAATGTAATAGTGTTATTTCTCTTGTTTTTTTAAAAGGGCTAAAGTGTCTCCAATTAAATCACGTACCTTACCTAAATTGGAAAATTAAAACAGCTTTTATGGGTGTAAAATTTACCCTAATTATATAAGAAATAATTGCAGGAGAAAAATTTTGGGCGACACTGAAATTTTGGCTTGAGGTATCCCTTAAAATTTGGTTTCGAAAAGGGAAACTTTGGGAATTGTGTTTTTAAAAAACAAGTCCTGAAATTAATCAATCAAGAGAAGTAAAAATATTTTTGGGTCAGCATGTTAACATTTAATCTTACCTGGTGGGGGAGAATCCAGCTGATTTCTTGTCTCGAGGTTTACCTTATGCAAAATTTGAAAATTTGTGTATCAGGGTTTTTAAAGGGCCCGAGAGGGGGGTTGGGTTTAAATAAAGTAATTGGCTTGTACAAAAGGTGTATATTGCTCCTGTTAAAATTTTACTGTGACCACCATTTTCAATAGTTTGCCCTTTCTTAGCCATTGATTTTAAAAAAGGTTTTTCTTTTTTAAACCAAAAACTAATCAATGTAACTAAGTTGGTTTTTAAATTTTTTAAACAAGATGAATTTTTTCCATATAATTTTTCCCACACCCTCTTGAATACGGGAAATAAAGAGGGTCCCAGGAAGAAATTTTTGGGAAAATGAGATTAAAAATTGTGGGGGAAAGAAAAATTTGTAAAAGGGTTTTCCATAATAGAGAAATTGGGGCTGAAATTTTAGAAAAAAAATGTAATTGGGTTTGGGGGGAAGAAAGTTAGTTCCAAAAGGGCTAAATTTGGGTGATTATGCAAAACACCCTACCTTACCCCCCAAAAACTCATCATCTAAAAAATTTTTAAGGGGTTTTAAATACCCAAAAAAAAGTAATTTTTGGGTGGGGTTAAAAGAAAACCTTTAATTGTATTAGCGAAACTTTCTGGTTTCCCACAAGGCGGAAAAGTTTTAAAAAGGGTGATTAAATCTTGTGTAATATTTTCAACCGTGGGGAAGCCAATCCTATATGAACCTACCCTCCACCATTGGCAAATGACAATTTGAGTCGTTTAGAAATGAACTCCCCCCAGCCCCCAGTGTGGAAAAAAACTGAAATGTTTTTTGGGAAAAATACAGAAATTTTATATAAGAAATAAAAAACAAAAAAAAGGAGGAACACTGCGCAGGCCTGTTGGCCCATACTAGGAAAAGCCCCCCCTTTAAAATTTCCCCACCCCACTAAAAAACTTTTTGACCAACCCAAATTTTTCCCAATGCTCCCCAAAGAAAAAAAGTTGATGTGCAATTTCCCCATTTCAAACCCAAAACCCCCTCCCACTTTTAAGAAAAAAAAGGGAACATGTAAAAAAAAAAAGGACAAAAAAAAGGTGCAAAAAAAGGGGACATTTTTTGGGGGCAACGTTTTGCTCTCCGGGGAAGCTTTATCAAGCCTTTAATGAAAGTTGAGGGCCTTTTTTGGTATTTAAAAAAAATTATATTTTTAAAAAAAGGGGGAAAGCTCAGGGGCCTTGCGCGGATGACCCCAGGGAAGTCCCCCATGTTTTTTGAAGGGAGCCAAAAAAACGTTAGTGAAAATAAGAAGAATTTTCGTCGCTCTAGAGGTTATTTTGGGCCCTTACAACCTCTCAAATAGTACCCAAAAAATTGGGGGGGGGGGGGGGGGGGTTTAAAAAGGGAAAGTCCTACATAACGAGAAAAATCAGGGCGACGGGAAACAGGACTCCAAAATTAGAGGGAAAACAGATATTACCCCCACCCTAAGTATGCCCCCCCCTAATATTTATGTTTTATAGTTCTGGCCAGTATTTTTAATCAAAAATGAAAGCCCGGGGGGTTTTTTTGGTATGAACGCGTAATTTCCCCCAGAAAAATTTGGGTTTAAGTTATGATTATAAATTCTTCTGTTTTTTAATGTGTAAAAGGTAACATTTTTAATTTTAATATCCCAGTCCAAAAAATTATAAAAATTTTTTACCAAAATTTCCCTGGTGTGTATGACTTTTTCTTTTTTGCAATTAATATAGGTCAGAGCAAGTTGTGGAGAGAAAAATGGTGGGGTTATCGAAGGGGGACATTTTTGGGGACCTAGGTGTCCAAAAAAAATTTCCTACTTGTCTCTGTAACTTTGATAAATAATAATTACCCTTTTGCTGCCATTTACTTGTATGTATTTTAAGAGATTCATCCAGGTAATGAAATTTTTTCCAGTGTCTATAATTTTAGAAAATAGTGATGAGTTAATATAATTTGGTGGTGCCGATGTGATAGGTTAACCACTTGACTTTAAAATGTTGAATAGTTTTGTTTAAATGTAATAAACACAATGGGGGTTTAAATGATAGTTATAGTGATTTTGGAAATGTTAGTGGGGGAAAGGGAATGTGAGTGGTGTTTGTCCCCCTTTATAAATTTTTTACATTTCCCACAAAAGGGGGCTCCAAAAAGACGGGGGGTGGGGCCCCAACCCCCAAAGTGCGGGCACAGGGGCCCCAAAAACCGGGGAAAAAAGTGAAGAGGCTTTGAGTGAGCGGGGATACCCTCAAAGGAAAATTGGGGCCAGATAACATCCCCCCGGGGGAATTGAGGGGGGGGGAAAGGCCCCAAAAGAGGCGCTATGTGTACCCCTAACAAAAATTTCAATACTTTCTATCGAAACGGGGAAAGTTTCCCCTGAGGAAATGGAAGACAGCAAATTAGCCCCCAATTTTTAAAAAGGGGGAAACAACAAAAAGCATTAAACTACAGACCAGTGTAACTGACATGTAAAAAAAATCAAAATCAGGGGAAAAAGATTATCGGGAGAAGAGGGGGTGGGAACCCCTAGAAAGGAACCCCCTCATAAACACAGCCAACATGGTTTCGGGGAGGGGAAAATCCTGTGTCAAAAAACCTACGGGAGTTTTTTGACAGGGTTTGACAGCAGTAAGACAAGAGGAAGGGGTGGGGGGATTGCATTTTTTTTGGGCCCTGCAAAAAGGGGGCTTTTTGCCCAAAAGTTCACACAAGAGTTTGGGTTTCAAAAAACTGGAGGACCAAGCAGGGAAAACGGGGAAGGCACTACAAGGGAAATCAGGGAATACTTGTCGGGAAGACAGAAAGCGAGCCCATGGAAAGGGTGGCGGGGGTTTCAGAGGGGGCCACCTTGCCCAGGGGGGGCCCCCGGCGGGGGCCCAGCCCCAACCAGTGCTTTTTCCCGGGTTTTTTGTGAACAACATAGGGAAAGGGAATAGACTCGAGGTGTCCCTGTTTGCAGATGACGTGAATTTTGAGGGGAAAATTCCCTCGTTTCGAAGACCGGGCAGAATAAAGGGATCGGGACAGGCGGGCAGACCTGGTCCAGAAATTGGCCCCCTGGAGTTCAACCCCCCAAGTGCAAAGTCAGGGAAGTTTGGGGGGAAAGGGCAAAAAAAGGGGCCGCGGGATGGAGTCAGTTTTGGGGGGTAGAGATACAAACCTCACTCAAAAAAAAAAAGATCTTGGGGTGAGTATAACACCAGGCACATCTCCTGAAAACGCACATCAACCAAATAACTGGGTGGGGAAACTATGGGCGCCTAGCAAACCCCCAGAACACCCCTTTCCCACATTTTTTAAAAAGGAATCATTCAGGACCCTGGACACCGTGTACGTTAGGCCCCTTTGGAGTATGCAGGGAACCAGTTTTTGGAACCCCACCCCAGCCAACACGTGAAAAAAATAGAAAAAGTGCAAAGGTTTTTCAACAAGGGGCTTAAATCCCCGAAACTAAGAGGGATGTCCCCAAAGAGGAGAGGTTTTAAAGGGAAAAACAATCGACGACACGGAGGGGCAGGAGAGAAGGGGGGAAAATGTTTAAAGACATACAAAATACGAAAAGGGAAAATTTTTCCGGGGGGACAAAAAACAGGAGTTCCAGAATTGGACACATAACAAGGGGACACAGTTGGAAACTGAAGACACAGATGAATCACCGGGATGTTAGGAAGTATTTTTTCACCAAAAAGAAATAGTCAGTAAGTGGAATAGTTTGGGGAAACGATGTTGTGGGGGCGGTTTCCAAAACATACTTTAAACAGAGGTATGATAAAGCTCAGGGGTCAGGGAAAGTGACCTAGTAAACCCATCAGTGAATGAGGGGGGGCCGGAGCTCGGACTCGAACCCCCCCCAACCTCAAATTTGGGGAGTACAACTTTGGTGAGTACATGAACAGCGTCGTTTTCTCTGAGTAAACAAAGACTCCCACGAGGCCTTTTCAACTGGGGAGTGCACTTAAAAAAAAATCTTTGGGCCCGGGTAACACTGCTGACACTGATAACCTCTGCTATTTATGTGAACATTTTTTTTATTATGCTGAAAAAAATCAACAAAATCCCCGGACTCTATAAAAGGAACAAAACTCGTATAAAAATTTCTTAAAATTAAGCTGGAATATTGGGATTAGAAAAAAATTTTTTTTTACCTTATCATAAAGTAAACCCCTGAACCCATTGGGGTGTTTTTGTGTCTCAAGAGTGCAGAGTCCCCGAAAAAACCCAACCCCCCCAAAAATTTCCATAATTTGTTGCATATAACCTCAAATTACTAACTTTGTGTTCTATAATTAAAAAAAACTTCCCCATCAACTTTTTGCCCATAAGGGAAAAAAAGGGGGGACTACAAAATCACGGTGTTGGGAACTCTGCTCTTTAACGTATTTAACTTGTATGGGTCCGGGTGATAAGTTTAAAATTTCTTGGAGCTCCCAACTTGTTTCCCCATTCTGACCTACTTTTTGTTTTTTGGCGATTATAATACGAGACCCCTAAAACATTGGAAAAATCACAGTTTGGTAATCTAATGGTTTAAACAAAAATGTTGTCCCCTCTTTTAAAAAAGTCATGATTTAAAGTGCAAATTGTAGGTGACCTTTTAAACCCACAAGTCCCTTTTAGGGTCCTTGATCTGTATCTTGGGTTCAAAAAATTACTTCTGCCACTGTTGGGGTCTTTTTATTTTAACAGACATAGCGGGTTTTGATCATTTCCCCCTTAAAAAGGCTACCTCACTAAATATTTTGGTTTAAAAATCCTTTCCCCGGTGGGATATTCAAACGGAAACGTTTTAAAAGTTCCCACTGATCAGCATGATGACTTTTTTGCACAGGGGACGGTATAATTCCTATGAGTGTTCCCCTGTTTAAAACCCTTTTTTAATGACCTTTTCGCAGTATTCAGAAAATACTTTGAGCCGCCACTGAAACCCTTTTTTGGGACCTAAAACCAAAAAAACGTCCATAATAATCATACCTCCTTTAAAAACCAAACTTATTACAATGATTCTAAACTTCGTACACTGAAACGTACTGTCGCAGAAATAGGGCTTTCCTATAGAAAACATAAAACCCCCGGAATGCTAGGCCCCTTTCAAAAATGCCCTTTTCGCTGCCAGGGGAGCGTATGAAGAAACCCGGGGGCAGACTGGAAAAAATTTTTTCAAAAGGTCTTTTAAAGCTCCCCCCACCCCCTTTTTGCCCGGGCCCTGGAGGGAAATAAAAAAGAATTAACCTGCCATAGATATTGTAACCCCGCCGGGGGGCCCCCCCGTAGTGACATCCAAAGTCTGCTTTTTTGTTTGGGTTTTTTGGGATGTTTCCCCCCAGATACCAAAAATTTCCCAAAACAACTAGTACCATGGGGAAATAAAACATTTTTAATATAAATGAAATTTAATTGAAAGTGGGTTTTAAAAAAAACAAGATCCCACCCATCTAAAATACCCATACCCAACCCAGGGTACTGGGTTTTTGGGGCAAATCGCTCCCCATCGTCCCCCAAAAAAATACTTTGGGCCACTTTTGACAAGGGGCCTGGAGGGAAAGGGGGAAAGATTTTCTATTTTTTTTTTTGGGTAAACTTTCGTGTAAATTTTTTTCTTATTCCTGTTAATGACACTCGTAAATTTTAGATGTCTTTAAAAGGCCCTCGTGTAGTAGATTTTCTTTTTTGTAAAGATAATAAGATGTTATCTTCATTATAGAATAATAAGAAAAATTTTTATAAAACCCCCATAAATTTTAAGGGAAAAGGACCCCCAAAGGGAAAAAAAATAACTCGTCCCGACTTTTTTTTGGGGTTTTTCCCAGGTTTCTACACATATGCGCTATGTATGATAATTTCTATGTAAAATGTATTTTGTATACCCCCAAAAAATTATTACTTAATAAAAAAAACAGAAAGAAGATGTCATAACACAACTTTGCAGTAAACCTTTAAAATGTTTACCATGGTTAAAAAGAGCACAAAATGCTGATAAAAGGGAAAAACGGGAAAAGTTGGTTTTTTGGATTTTTTTAATTTCTTAACAAAAAGAACACAAAAAAGTGAGTCAACCCGAGTAAAGTCTGGGCGGCTACCCGGGGAAAACTCTGTTTCCCCAAGGCCCCGTACTGCCCCCCATCTTTTTTCCTCATCCTCATATCTGGGCCCCTAGACAGGGAATAACCCCGTTCTTTCTGCCCCCCTTCCTCTGCAGGAGAAGGACAGACGATGACTTCGACTCGGCTTTTTGCAAATACGACATACCCGCTCCCGATTGGCTTTGACCAGAGAAGGAAACCCAAAAGGGAAAAGGAAACTCCCTTTATCTGGCTCCAGGACTTTGCGTCGCTGGCTGCCTGCCCCAGGGCAGGGAAATTGGCCTCTGCCCCTCTTGTAGCTGGGTGAAGTCCTCCCCCACTCTGTCTCCCTACGTTTCCCCCTTGGGGGGTGGGGCCTTTACCAGCGTTGTCATCCCCCTTTTACTTTTCACATGAGCTACGCAAAACGTGTAAAAATCAAGGGCCCAAAAAATTGGGGGACCGTTGATGATTTTAAAAGAAAGCACTTGCAAATTTGTTCAGGGGAAACACTGCAAGTTAAATTCAACCCATTTTGTCCCTGAAAGGGAAACATTCAAATTTTTTGTATGGCACGAGATGCTGAAGCAGAGAAACTACTCACTACGATGCCACCACTACACTTACCCCTCTAGGGTTTTTCTGTTACGTCATCTTTCCCGCCCCCGGGGGTAGGAAATCAGTATTCCTTAAAAAAATCGACAAGATTTCCCGACTCCCAAACACCCGGCGAACTCAAAACATCCCCTCAGACGCAAAATACTTGGGCTACTGTTTACAAACATTAAAAAAATCCCGAATGCAAACGGCCATGTCAAGGTCACCTTCACCGGGCGTCCAAAAATGGGGGCGCCACTGCCCTGAAGAAAGGGCTTGCTGTTTACCCCACTACTAAATCCCTCCTTCCTACATTGAAGCAGAGAGATATCCGTATATCCAACATTGCCTTTGGGAAATGGTTTTTCATAAAATCCCAAACCCCCAAAACATGTCCCTTTAAAAGGGCAAAAGTTTTGCCCCTACATGTGGGGGGGAGTGAGGGACACACCTTCAGTTTTCCGGCCCCCGCTGCTACTCCCCCCACAACCCGGCTTAAACTGTAAAAGTAAAGACCACCCCTACACTGCACTGGCAGCAAAATGTCCTACACGAAAGGATATTGTGAAGAAAACACAAGAAGCAGCAAAGAAAAAACCTACTAGCAACACACCAACGTATGCAGCAATTGCAAAGATACAAGCTAACACTACAAAATTACTTCAAGCATCTACTCAGCCTGCCTCCACCATCATCACTCCTCCAGCATGTGACGTAACCAAGATCCACTACTGTTTACTATACGCTCACACGCAGAACATGGCTGTACCTGGATCTTTTAACTCTACCATCAACGAGTTATTTGCACTAAATAATATGCCATCATTCATATTCCCAGCATCTCCACCTTCGGAAGAAATACTAAAATTCACCAAGGACCTAATCAACTCTTCTGCACAACCAATTACAGTTGGTGTCCCACAGGGAAGTGTCCTTGGCCCTCTTCTCTTTCTCCTATACATAAATGACCTTCCAAATGCTTCGCAATTACTCAAACCCACACTATTTGCAAATGACACTACATACGTCTTCTCCCACCCGAGCCCAGTCACGCTAGCCAATACTGTAAATACCGAATTACAGAAAATATCTACCTGGATGAGGACTAACAAACTTACACTAAACATTGACAAAACCTACTTCATTCAGTTTGGTAACAGAGCTACAGATGTCCCTCTTAACATAATGATAAACGGATCACCTATCACAAAGCTAACAGAGGGAAAATTCTTAGGAATCCACCTTGATAATAGACTCAAATTTCATACACATATACAACAAATTTCTAAGAAAATTTCCAAGACTGTAGGCATACTATCGAAATAGGGTTTACATGTTCCCCATTTTAACCCCTTTCCGCCCTTTATCACTCTCTTATTTACCCCTATCTAAACCTATGGAATTTTTTTGCATGGGGGTAACAAAAATTTTAACCTCTCAAAAACCACAAAACCCCCCAACCCAAAAACCTGCAGTTAGAATGTAAAAAATTTCTCACTACAGGCCCAACACTCCACCAATATTAAAAAACACTAAAACCAACTCACCATACAAAACATCCATATTTTATTATTGACCAAATTACATACTTTAGAACACTTAACCTGCTAAAAACCCTCCCCTAAAAACATCCCCTTTGCCAACCTAAACAAAAACACAGGCCCAAAAACCACAAGGCAGAGTCACTCTTTGATGTTTCCTCGTGTCCTTCTCACATAGGGAAAAAATTCAATGCACAAAAAAGGCCCAAAAATTTCAAAAATTTCTTTACCTGAAAATAAAAGAAAACTACCTGTTTAAAAATTTTCCAAGTCTTTTTTCCCCAAAGATCACTTATCCCCAAAAACCCAAAAAAATTATGAAAAAACTGAACCTTATAAATTGAAAAAATCCAAAATTTACTCACAATTATATAAACACAAAATTTTAAAAACCCTGGGCCCCAAATTTCTAATTTTAAATTATTTTTTAAATACCTACCAAAACCGAATACCCCATATAAACTGAATTTTACGCAATGCAGGGAAACCTATACCTGTTTTTTTGTAATACTCACTTGTGCTTTATAGTAATCTGTTTACAAAAATGTTTTTTTCACTGTTTTTTTTCATCATTCCCTTATTAATTTTAAATTTAAATTTTAACCCAAAGCCCGAAAAGTTGGGGCCATAGTATAATGGTTTTGGGCCCCAAGCTGCTCTTATCTGAAATTTTTTGTACCTCGGGTTGTGTCCCTCAAATTGTTAATAAATAAAAAATAAATAAAAAAATTTAAAAAAAATTTCCCCAAAGGCCCTTTAATCAACACTTCTCCCTCAGCACCCCAAAACACCACAACACCTGGGGGACGTCACTCCCAACAACGCCCCTATTCGTCAAACGCCCCCCCATTCGCGATCTCCTCCTGCTCGTCAAAGGGCTCTTTCGGGGGGCGGGCGTACCCCCTTTTAAACCCCCCAAATCACCATACCCCTATGGACCAATCAGAAGCCACGATTTTTCCCACATCTTCTAAAACACTGAATTAAATTTTGAATTGAATGCCCCAAGAGTTTTGGGTTTAAGATGGGTAAGGAAAAAAGGATGGGTAAGGATGGAAAGTTTGGGAAAAAGGGGGTGGAGGGGGGGGGGGGTAGGATATAAAAGGTAAGTGGCCCAACCATTTTGGGTTTGAAAATTTAAAAGTGTTGTGAAATGATAAGATTTTTTTAAAAGGGGAAATTAATACAAACCCCCATCAGTCCCATAGATAAAATAGGTATATAATTTACAGACTCTAAATTTGGTATTTAATTATACAAGTTGCAATTGTTTTTTTTTTTTTTTTTTTTTTTTTTTTTTTTTTTTTTTTTTTTTTTTTTTTTTTTTTGCGTTTGCAAAAGGGAAATTTTTATGCGACAATAAAGGGCCCAATAATTTTTGGCCATTTATAATTTCGTGACAATGGCTTTTTAACGGGTGGTGTCCACCCAATAGTAAATAGCAAAATTTTTTAAACATTGGGAAATTTTTATATACGATGCCCTCCCAAATTTGGGGGGGGATGATTTTCTCATTTTCATAAAAGGGGTTTTTGGTGGTACCCAATCTTCTTCATCAGGGGGGTTGCCAATATCGGGGTCGGGGAAAACCATTTTTTATGAATAAAAGGGAAGGGGCCCCTCTGTGGGGAGTCTTCTTTGATCCTGTGAGGAGGAGTATTAAGTAGTAAGAAAAAAGTAAATTTTTCGGGTTTAATACACAAATAGTTACAAAAAAATTATCTTACATACCCAGCATATTTTGTAGAAAACCGGGGATAACCCAAAAAAGTCAGACGGAGTGACTTATTTCCTTTTGGGGGTCCTTTCCCTTATTTTTAAAATAAAAAGGTTATAAATTTTCTTATTATTCTACAATGAAGATAACTTTCTTTTATCAAACTAAAAAGACTGTCAAATACACGAGGGTCATTTTTGACTATCTACAATACGAGGGTCATTACTAGGAAAAAGGTAAAATTTTTCACTTGTTAGCTAAAAAAAAGAAAAAACATTCCCCTCCCTTTTTGAAACTTCATTCATCAAAAAACTTTTTGGCAGTCCCCTTGGAATGGGTTCAAGCCCAAGACTGGCTTTTATTGTGCGGGGAGCTGTTCCATTTTTTTTTCCTTTATTGCTGACAATAAAAAGGGGTTTGAAGCCTGGCCCAAAGACTTTGGGTACTAAAAAGTTTTTGCTCTCTCCCCCCAGTTTCTATATTGCTTTTGGGTTCCCTAACCTTGACAAAATTGGGCAGCAAGATATTCTTGGCACTGTTCTGAGCAATTTTATAAACATGAATTTTTCTTCATTGTTTTACCTGTCCCTTTAACATTCAGCCCTATCCAACGGGGTGTAATTCATCCTCCTACATGTTCTCTTTGGGCACCGCCCCAGGAATTTAATCTTTCGATTTTTTTCGGGGGGAAATTTTCAGTCTATTTTTCAGTTTTTTTTGTTTAAGGCCGAGTACCTTTGAAGAGCAACGTAATCCAAAAATTGGGGAATTGTATAAGGGCTAGACATAGGGTCCTGCGAGCCTCAGTAAAGGGAGAAAACTGTGCTTGTCTATACAGGAACTTCAGTCTGGCCCTTCGCTTTTTTTACTTAAATCTTCCCTATCAATTCTCCTGCCTGCTTTGGGGCCCAAAAGGGGTTCCCCGATAAATTTTTCTTTATGATGGTATAATCTGTGGGGATTTACCACTTTTATAGGATTTTCTCTATCTGGCATGTATAGTTCTTGCAAATTTTATAAAGTTGGGTTTTTTTTTTTAGGGTGTCAAGGCGTAAAAATTTATGGGATAATATCTTGTTTTTATGTGTAATTTTGCCATTTTTAAATCTGTCTCTCCTCCTGGTTCGGAATAAAGCGAAGAGGGTTTTATTCTGGGCCTTTGTAACCGTAGCATGTTGGCTTTGTTGTTAAGACATTGGGGAAAAAGGGGATTCGAGGGATTGGTCTTTTATCTTTTATAAAGATGTTTTTTTACATTTTTGAGGGGTTTATTGAATCGAAAAAAGACCCGCAAAAACGGCTTTGGCTAAATTGATCTTTTTAGTTACCCTGAATGTTGATGGGAGCAGCCTGTCTATTTCATTCCCAAAAACTTGTTAGGGTTTCTAATGGGGTACAGGTGTAAGAGATTTAAAATAAAAAAGATTTCGCGGATTTTTTTAAACCCCGGGGGGTTTTGCCCCCCCGGGGTTTTAACCCCCAAAAAAGTCAGTGCGGCATCGGGGGGACTGTCTAACTTTTTTCCAATTTGGGGCCTTAATCGGGCCCCTAGGATGCGACCCACACCAGCCGACTAACACCCAGGTACCTATTTGCTGCTAGGTGAACAGGACAACAGGTGTAAGGAAACGTGTCGAAATGTTTCCACCCGCCGGGAATCGAACCCGGGCCCTCCGTGTGTGAAGCGGGAGCTTTAGCCACCAGGCCACCGGGCCACCTCTGATGGAGATACCCCCATTATCTTCAATTGTTGATGCAAAACATCCTATCGTGCTAACAAGGACCTTGTTATGATTAGTCGTAATTCTCCATTTCTTTTCCCAATTAGATGTTCTACGAAGTTCAATATTCATTTTTTCTATGGGCGATCCCTGGGCCAGGGATGACTTAGGCTTATTTTTAGATGTAGAGTATGGTACGTACTGCTTGTTATGAGAAGGCTGGGTCATAATAACCTTCACATTTTCTGGGATATTGATGGGAGTGATCCCATTAGCCATTAACAGATCATTTAAAACCTGAGAGCAGAGTTGAATGTCACCACCTGCTATGTCTTTGGCCATCATGTACATTAGTTGTGCTCTCGTCATATCCCCGGCTGTTCTACACATTCTCTAGCGGAAACACCAACATTGAAAGCACCTTCAATGCTGCAACCACCAACAAAAACCTCTCCAGCCATCTCTCGACGTATTAATACAGAAGACCAACATCGAGATCAATACCTGCACTGGAAAGATATAACTTTTTATACAACTCCTGACCAAGAACCCACCATGACTGTCGACACTTTGTACGAGAAATTACACGACAGAACAGTCAAGTTTACAAATCGTAAAGGATCCCACTGTTCCTTCACTACACTCCAGATGACCTTGGACCAGTTACAAGCCAACCCAGCATTTCGACCCAAGATTACAAGACTACTTATCGTTTCCTTCCAACAAATGCACAACATAAGGAATGCCTCCTTCACGAAAGAAATGAAGTAACTCCAGACTCACATATTAACGACACCTGACCAATCAAGACCCCTCAAGGAAGGTTCCTTGATGTTGGTGAGGGGCTCTTGATTTAGGGAATTGGATTTGTGCTCCAGTTCCCCGAATTAAGCCTGAATGCCTTCCACATCCCCCCCCCCCAGGCGCTGTATAATCCTCTGGGTTTAGCGCTTCCCCCTTGATTATAATAATAATAATAATGACCAATCAAGAAGTTAGCCTCCCTTGACCACTCCTCCAGCTTCTGCCAGCCGCCAATCAACAACAAGATGCAGCAATCTTCTGTCCAGCAAGATGCAGTCAGAGCCTGCAGAGTTCCTGTTGTCTTTATATCGTCTTTTGTCATCGTTATTGTGGCTTAGCAGTTGGGTCTAGTCCTGACTCTTCTCTCTTCGACTCAAGACATTCCTCTCACCGTCTATTCTTCGCACTGTCCCCACTTGCCCCTCGCCCCTCGTGGGTCCTTACCTGTGAGTCCGATCTGATCTGATCTGATCCTCTGCAGATGACGCCCGAATTTGCATGAAGACACTGCAAGACTCCAGGCGGACATCAACCAAATCTTCAAATGGGCCGCACAAAACAATATGAAGTTCAATGATGAGAAATTTAAATTACTCCGATATGGAAAACGTGAGGAAATTAAAACTGCATCGGAGTATAAAACAAATTCCAACCACACAACATAGCGAGAAACTAATGTAAAAGGCCTGGGAGTGATAATATCAGAGGATCTCACTTTCAAAGATCATAACATTGTATCAATCCCATCTGCTAGAAAAATGACAGGATGGATAATGAGAACCTTCAAAACTAGGGATGCCAAGCCCATGATGACACTCTTCAGGTCGCTTGTTCTATCTAGGCTGGAATATTGCTGCACACTAACAGCACCTTTCAAGGCAGGTGAAATTGCTGACCTAGAAAATGTACAGAGAACCTTCATGGCGCGCATAACGGAGATAAAACACCTCAGTTACCGGGAACGCTTGAAGTTCGTCAACCTGTACTCCCTAGAACGCAGGCGGGAGAGATACATGATTATGCACACTTGTAAAAATCCTAGAGGGATTAGTACCTAACTTGCACATGAAAATCACTCATTTGTGCTTGTTATATGTTTACAATAATGTTTTACCACTTAATACTTCATTGCTTAGTTAATCTTAAGTTAATTTTAAGCCTGCCCGTAATGCTATGTATTCAAGTGGCTTTGGCATGCTGCATTTAATTGTATTCTTTTGTACTTCACTGTATCATGTTCAAATAAATAAATAAATAAATAAATAAATAAATAAATAAATTAAAGCAAAAGACTCGGCAGACGATGCAACATCCCCCCCAATAAAAGCTCCACTAACACAATAAGAGACAAAACAATGAGTTTTAGGGGCCCAAGACTGTTCAACTGCCTTCCAGCATACGTCAGGAAGATTACCAATAGACCCCTGGCAGTCTTTAAGCTGGCATTGGACAGGCAACCGAAATTCAGTACCTGACCAGATTTTATTAATATTGGTTTGAAATTACCGACAATATGTTAAGTAAAAGGACACAAATGCAACTAATGTGACATTTTATTGTTGCAACGTTTCTGCTAGTTCTTATTTGTACGGTTCTATTTTCTTTAAGTTCGTTTGCTGATTCTTTTCTTGCAGTGTTTCGTAAATTTCTGTTTGAAAAAAAATATATACTCATCATTCTCTTTAATACTTGTTTAGCTAATTTACAACTTTGTCATGCTCCTGGAGGTTTATGTGAGACGGAATCCACGAAAGCTTAATTGTAATCCCTTAATAATGTATGTATATCTGTGCCTAGCTTCATACACAAGCAAGTAATGAGGAAATGAAATCAGATACAGATACACTGTGTGAGGTCGTAGTTTCTACAGCCTCGAGAGCAACAAGAAGGGCCAAGAGCTCAGTTTGTAAGGTGGAAGCCCGATTATTAATTTTAGTGCACCTCGTTTATAGTGGCATCAGGGTTCATACTGTCCCAGGACTAAAGTGTTCCTTCAACCCAACAATAACTTTCAGTTCTAGGGGGTCAGACTGTCCTAGGACCGGAGTGTTCCTTCAACCCAACAATAACTTCCAGCTGTAGTGTTGACACCGTCCTAGGACCGGAGTGTTCCTTCAACCTAACAATAAGGTGGAGCGGTGTCGAGGCTTGATGAGTATCGAAGCTTCATTATAGAGTTTGGTGGATGCTTCAAGAAGGTTCACTCAGCTTCACTCCTCACCAACACCCAACAGTAAGGTCCATACTTCATCTTTCTTACCTGTAATATAACTTATGTTATGGCTGAGTGTAGTTTAGCAAGTGTTTGGTTGTATTTATAAGCAGTACAGTTACGTGGGAGTCTGTGAGACGTGGCTAACATACTTTAAGTGTCTAAAATATAACAAGAAAGAAACAGAAGCATGTAGAGGCATGTGGCAAGAAAATCCATATTCACTATGACTTTGAATATTTCAAATGTAAGTAACCGAACTATTTTATAATGTAGTTGACGGCTTTAATCTGGATTACTGTAGATTTGATAGGTTAAGGAACATATTCTGAATAAAATGACAGTAATTATTTCTGCAAAATAGGTATTATAGAAGTATTTTATCAACGCCCATTAAAAAAGTTTATAAATTGCAAACTGTACAATCATTGGACATAATATATTTTTTTTCACAGGTTATTTTAATATGTATTACGACTATTGGTCAGTATTAAACCACTTTTATATCAAAATATAAATATATTGTTTGTCATTAAGAGTCGTAAATATACAAAATATTTCTATTTTTAGCCATAACAATGTTAAACAATATAATTATTATGATAGTGACTTATTATGGCAAGAACTGCAACATTGGATATTTTAATTCAGCTTTTTTTACAAACTTAAATATTCCTTGAAACTGGTAATAAGACAGTTGGTGCAGAGGAAGATAAGAAAATATTTCGTTCGGATTTTTAACCCCGGAGGGTTAGCCACCCAGGATAACCCAAGAAAGTCAGTGCGTCATTGAAGACTGTCTAACTTTTTTCCATTGGGGTCCTCAAATCTTGTCCCCCAGGATGCAACCCACACCAGTCGATTAACACCCAGGTACCTATTTGCTGCTAGGTGAACAGGACAACAAGTGTAAGGAAACGTGTCGAAATGTTTCCACCCGCCGGGAATCGAACCCGGGCCCTCCGTGTGTGAAGCGGGAGCTTTAGCCACCAGGCCACCGGGGCAGTGTGGGGGGGGACATTGTTAATATTAAATGCTTGTTATAATGTTTGTAAGAGTTGTTAGCACTTCCTGCCTTACCACTGGATCTCTTATACAATGAAATATTTATGTACTTCTGCGGAATTATTGGGATAAGTTAGGTTAAACCTCTATAAAATGTTAGTCATTATAATGATTACATTGTTTGAATAGTTTTCAATGCAAATACCTAATACATTAACTGCAATAACTATCTTTTTTTGGGTTAATAGATTCTGGACATTAATGTATAGGAATAAAGAGAAGGATGACACTTGACACCATGGATCAAATTTTTTTTCTATAGAGATAGACTGAAGACACTAAATCTACACTTTGGAAAGAGACAGATTTAGGGCAGATATGATTAAATTGTCTAAATGAAAAACAGGAACAATCTGACTATTTAACCCGGTGGCCAAAGCTCCCGCTTCACACAGGGAGGGCCCAGTTCGATTCCCGGTGGGTGGAACATTTCGACACTTTTCCCTTACACCAATTGTCCTGTTCACCTAGCAACAAATAGGTACCTGGGTGTTAATCGACTGGTGTGGGTTGCATCCTGGGGGACAAGATTTGAGGACCCCAATGGAAAAAAGTTAGACAGTCCTCAATGACGCACTGACTTTCTTGTGGTTATCCTGGGTGGGTAACCCTCCGGGGTTAAAAATCCGAACAAAATCTTATCTTATCTTATCTAAGACACAGCAGTGGATTCAGGTTGAACAATATTTGATTTAGAAAGGATATAGAGAAGTACTAGTTTGGTTGTGGATGACTGGAACAAACTCTCGGGTAGTATTATTAAAACAAGAACTAACAGCAGGTGTAAGGAAATGTGCCCAACATTTCCACCCTGCCAGGGATTGTGTTGAGAAATGGCATTACCAGTTAAGCTTAAACATAGGAAAACTTAACTTAGAAAGACAGCTCATCGCCTGCACAGCCGCCCCTGCAGACGAGGTCTTGAGAAGCTGTCGAAGTCATCTCTCAACGGGCTGTAAAGAGCTTTAATTTGTAAGATTATAAATTACCCCTAGGGGGTGTTATGTCAGCATATTTCATTCACTGATTGCTGACAAACTTACTTGTGTGGACTCAAAAGTCCGCCCCTTACTGCCGACTATAGGTTGATTACAAACTCCTTGCGACTCAAGAACTGCGCAGTCCCCCATACTACAAGAAATTCGTAACCTACCTTGCTCTTGTAGCGTGAGCTATGGTGTTCTTCACACCTTCGACAGATATCGGTGACTTGATAGAAGCTGAAGTGTCCTTGGATGTCCACGTCTTCCATAGTCTAGGAAAACTCACACTGGTACACTATGTTCCACAAGATTTGTCTTTATTGTTCACAATCTTATCACTAAAGAAGCTGATCACACTTCTCTTAAGTGTTTATTGTGTTTTATGAGACACTTTGTTCACACTAACGCTCAGATCAGTGTTCTTTGCTGTTTATCCTGGCGTCAATGTCACTCTCAGTAGAGTCAAAAGTAATGTGAAGACGCCACAGCACCCCACGCCGTTACTGCCCCCAGCACAAAGGAAAAGCTGACCTAGTACTTTTGCTTCCTTGCCATTTCCTCGATGAAGCAAAGCAGAATGTTTAAATCTTGCTGTCTTAAGCATAGACAACAATGTCCACTATCTTTACTATGGTAATAAAGTGGGTGCAGGATTTTCCTTAATTGTCTTGCTAAGGTAAGAGATGAACTGTCTTTTATTAGCTACACTTTGCAACACAGGACCGCACGGAGCATCGAGCCACGTCACATACTGGTACTGCATCTGGGGTCAATTACTCGCTGTAGCAGTAAACAAGATATTTGCCCCTTCTGAGAGGGCTGGGCCCCTCAGGGCTGAAAGGGGCTGAAGGGGGCTGATACTCCCCTCCTGGAGAAAATTTCTCCACACGGGGGGGCGGCGGAGGTTCGCTGCAGGTGAACTATTCATCACTTAACATTAATTTGATTTTCTCACTCGCTGCCACTGCTGCTTGTCTTTTCTGAACAGCTTTAGTCTGTGTGGTTTCTGGAGAATCACTAATTTTGTTTTCAACACTGTGTAATTCTAACGGTACTAGTTTATTTATTGTCCGCTTATTCACTACACCTTTGCTCAAAACATCAACTGTCCTGATGATTCCATTTGCATCAGGATATATGGTCACAATTTTTCCAAGTGGCCATTGGGACCTCGGACCATCATTGTCAATAATCACTAGTTGTACTTTAATTCATTCCAGCACAACACACAGACATCAACTTCATTATGTGTAGTAGTGACTATACCCTACATGACCAAAATACTCTAGCTATATACTTGTCCAAACTTCCAACCACTACAGATATCAGTAGTAGAACTCAACACACAACTCAGGATATAAATAACCATAATTTTAAACCTAGAAGATGATTGATCACGTTGACCCTGATCTAAACCTCCATAATCTGACACCCAATCAAAACCTATTGGAAAGCAACTGCCTTTATTACACAGCATCACAAGCCACCACTATCCTAAACAATGCTAAAAGTCTATCAGTACTTAACTACAACATCAGGTCCTTAAGCAAACACTATGATGACCTCCTAGCACTCCTTGAATCACTAAAGACACCCTTCTCCTGCATTATTCTCACTGAGACCTGGCTTAAGCAGGACACAATAGATATCTATCCTCTACCAGGATACACAGCAATTCACAACTGCAGAACAAACCAAGTTGGGGGTGGTATTGCAATCTATTACTCTAACCAATTATCTTGTCTTAGCACCACTTGCTTTAGTGATGAATATGGGGAATACATTTTTGCTAATTTTACTGTAAAAAACCTTAAGACGCCTATAACAATCGGTGCCATTTACCGGATACCTCACACAAACATCCCAAATTTCAGTGAGAAATTAAAGTCACTAATAACAAACAGACAAATGAATAAGCACCACCTTCTCTTAGCTGGAGACTTCAACATCAACCTTGGCTTACTAGATGATCAGCCTGTAAACTGATTTCATCAACAATATGAACAACACACTTCTCATACCAACAATAACTAAACCAACCAGGCTCACTGAGACAAGTGCAACCATAATAGACCACATATGGACCAATATACTAGCCCCCCTTAAATCAGGGATAATCACAGATAGCACTACAGACCACTACCCTACCTTCCTCCTGACAAACATTAGTAAACCACCACTTGAATACAACAAAGTCTCATTTAGACTCCATGACGAGGCCTCAGTAAGGAAGTTCACAGCTGACCTAGAGACTGTTGATTGGCCTACAGAATTCTCCAAGGCCAATGGTATTGATGACTGGACAGACATCTTTCTTAACAAATTACTTAGACTATACAACAAACATTGTCCTATAAAAACAAAACAGATAACAAACAAACGGCTTGGTTGCCCATGGCTAACCAGCACCATTCTGAAATCCATTGACAAGAAACACCAATATGAAAAGCAATATAGACAGGGCTTAATACACAAAGATACTCTTAAACACTATTCATCAGCTCTCACCAAAGTAATTAAAAAAGCCAAACAACTATACTACTCCAGTAGATTCACAGACACTAGAGGAGATATAAAAAAGACCTGGAAAACACTCTCTCAGATTCTAGGGACCCACAAACTGAGAAAAACCAAGAATATTGTCCTAACTAAACCTAATGAAACACCACTACATCCCACTGACACAGCTAACAAGATAAACGACTTCTTCTCAAACATAGGATCTAATCTCGCCAGTAAAATCCCACATACCAATGCCCATGCCGGGGACTACCTAGATGGAAATTTCCCTAATTCCTTCTATCTTGCACCAACCGAGCCCACGGAAGTCATTGAGATCATAAAGTCACTTAAAAATAACTCGGGGAATCTGTCTCATGTCCCACCATTAATGTACAAGCGAGCGGCCCATGTCCTTTCGCATGCTATTTCATTACTTTTTAACAAGTCAATAGAGACTAGCACCTTCCCAAAACTACTCAAGATGGCAAGGGTTACACCAATACATAAAGGTGGTGACCCTACAGACTTAAACAACTATAGGCCAATATCTAACTTACCATTGCTATCCAAAATCTTTGAGAAACTCGTGTACAAGAGACTGTATTCATTTATAACGGCTCAAAACATACTCAACCCCTGCCAGTTTGGATTCAGGAAAAATAAAAGCACTAATGATGCAATCATAAAAATGCTAGATCTGCTTTACACAGCATTGGAAAATAAGGAATATCCACTAGGAATTTTTATTGACCTAAGAAAAGCTTTCGACACAGTAAACCATGAAATCCTACTCCACAAATTTGACCACTACGGTATAAGAGGCCATGCGCTTGCTTATTTCAAATCTTACATTACTAATAGGTATCAGTACGTCACCATTAAAGACACAGCATCAGCAACACGGCCACTTGATTACTGGAGTTCGCAGGGAAGTGTCCTTGGTCCCCATGCTCTT
>NC_069435.1:848280-890951 GCF_026875155.1 Cherax quadricarinatus | reverse complement strand
GCTGGTGAGGTGCCAGAGAGTCTGCAAAGCGCCTGTGCGGGTAAGGGTGCCTGCGTGTCGTGCTATGGCGGTGGGGCTTAGTTTAGTGGCGCCTGCTGATCGCATTGACCAGATGCACTCTGTTGACGCCTTCCTGTTCCTTTGTTTCTGGTTCCTTCGTTTTGAGGTAGGGGTGCAGGAAGGTCTTGACCTTGGACGCCTGGGTGGGCCTTTAGGTTGGGAATTCCAGGGCATTGACTTGGTTAGGTGACTGAGAGATTCTGCGGTATGGCAGGTTCTCTGCGCCATCGTTTGCTGGAGTGATGATCCGGTCGTAGAAACCCCCCCCCCCCCCTGTGCCGAGTTTTTTGGCGTCTTCAGACTTCTTGAATTCTGGCGAGCTCTCGGGGCATCGAGGATTCCAGGCATGGTGTTTCTGCCTTGCAGTTTTTTTTTTTTTTTCGGGCATTGTGGAGTGGGGTGGCGATGATTTTTTCTGCTTGGTGATGCATTCCTCGGTAGGGGTGGTGCTGGATTGCAGGCACCGCAGATTACTCTGTTCGGACGAGTGCAACCAGGTGTCCATAACGCTGACACTTGAAACAGCGAACTGGTTTGTGTGAAGGTCCTGACATCGTACGGCCCCAAGAACCGAGGTCCAGATGGGATGGCAGTGGTCCTACACGCTGAATGACGACTGTCGGGTTTGGTGCGTTGCCAGCCGTCTTTGCCTTGAGACGTTGAGCTGACACCACCACTGGGTCGTGCTGCTACTGCCTGATGGGCAGTCATCAGCGGGTATAGCATCAATAAACCCTTGGTGGATCTTCTGCCGAGAGTCCAGTTCCTCCAGGGTGATATGAGCGATCTGTATCCATGACTCTCTTTAAGGTGTATACATTTCCTTGTTGAGAGGAGTCATTATTGGTTCTACCCTCAAGTTGAACCATATTTGAACTTGGGTTGTGTCGTGATTCAGTATGTTAACAAGCATAGTGGGTTCTGTGGTCCCTGTAAGGATTCACCTGAATTTGCAGGTCGGTTGAGCTGGTTTTGCTGCCTCCTTGGACGGACGGCGCTTCTCTTGTTGTTCCTCAGTTGTTCATTGTCTCTAGGTTTTCGGGGAGTGCGGTGTTTATTCCGCACCTGTTTCTATTTGTACGCCTGGCTCCATGGATGGGACTGTCACGATCTGCTACAATGTGAGCAGGATCTTCCTCTTCCTTCTCGCAACTTCTTCGCTTAGAAATTTCGCCCAATTTCCAAATCTGGTCCTCCGTTCTCTGTTCATGGAGCATCGTGGCCTCTTCTTTTCGGCAGAAGCCATGATGCATATCTTGTGATAGGTAGTGAACTCCGTGATGAACTGAGTGTGTGTATCTGTATAGAGTTGGTCAGGCAGTGAATAGCCTAGCAAGTGAAGTAGTGGAGGCAGGAAGGAACCATACTAGTTTTAAGAAGAGGTTGGCACAGATAGAAGCAGAGAGAGAGAGGATCCAGTAGCGATCAGTTGAAGAGGCGGGGCAGGAGCGAGTCTCGACCCGTGCACCTCAATTAGGTGAGTACAATTTAGGTGTGTGTATTGTCGTAATACGACAAGTACAGGGTCACCAACTGTTAAGTACAGGTTACAATTACTATTGAGTTAGAGTAATTAGTCCTCCAAGCCCATATAAGAACATAAGAACATAAGAAAGGAGGAACTCTGCAGCAGGAAAGTTGGCTCATATAGGCAGGTCCTTTACAATCCATCCCACTACAAAACATTTGCCCAACCATATAAATGTACGCAAGAAATAATCTCTGATAACCTCTATCTACCATTTGCAAGTCCAATCAGATCCAACCTCTCACTCAGTATTTATCACCTAAATTTGAAACTACCAAGTCCTAGCCTCAATAACCAAAACTAGCTAGACTGTTACCACTCATCACTACCCTATTTCCAAACCAATAACATTCCTATGTCCTTCTAAATTCTAATCTGGTCTAATTTTAAATCCATTACTGCGGGTTCTCTCTTGGAGAGACTCCTCAAGACCTTATTAATATCCCTTGAAATTAAGACACATGTGCGAACATCTGGGTATCTTTATTGTAGACGTTTTCGCCTTCCAGTGGCTTATCATACAATTCTAGACATAACTTGAAGACAGTAGGATATATACAGATGATGAGGTAATCAGTCCTCAACCTAGAGTAGGTGCGGATGGAGACCGTAGTCTTGGAGATTCTGAAAGCAGAAGAAAGGAGCCTGGGCGCCTTATATAGTAACGTCAGGTTGTAGCAGACGAGGGAATAGTCACTTGTAGCGGATTCCCCAGTAAGTGTATATTATCATGTATCTCTCTCGCCTGCGTTTCCAGGGAATACAGATCAAGGACCTTCAATCCGTTCTTGAGTAGTTTAGGTTGCCTAATCATACTTATGTGTGCAGCGAAACTCTTGGGACACTCTCCAGGTCTGCTATGTCGCCAGCCTTGAATGGGGCCGTTAGTGTACAGCAGTATCCAGCCTAGGAGAGCACATAGCGATTTGAAGAGAATCATCATAAAGCTTTGCGCCCAAGTTTGTAGGTTCTATTTATCCATCCTACTGTTTTTCTAACGCATGTGGGTAGATAATTTGTTGTGGTCTTTGAAGGTGAGATCCTCTGGGACATTATCATCCCAGGGGCCATCACATACTTTTCAGCTATATTGTATGGTTAGAATTTGTAGGTATACCCTGACACATTTTTAATTCTTCACAGTTTTCCATATCTGAGTAGTTGAAATTTCTCCTCGTTGAATTATATTTTTTTAGTGGCCATTCGACGATTGGGTTGATTTCATTGGAGTCTCACAGTGTCATTGATGGAGGTCACTGCCATGGCAATCGGGAGTCATCAGCAAAGGAAGACATGGAGCTATGGCTTACATCTCTCGTCTATGTCAAAATGAGGATATGAGGAATAGATTGGATCAAGTACTGTGCCTCACTTCGTATTTCAGATATATTGGCCCCACTCTGACAGCTCCGTAACTCTTGCCTTATATGTATAGGGAAAGTCTGTCTCTTTCTAGTTTACATCTTCTCTTTCTTTTTCTGGACGGAATGTGTCTGAGCAGATTTCAAGAACCACGGAATTCTTTTTTCAAGGTAAATGTTTGGATCCGTGTTGTTTAGGATTTCTTCCCAGCTTGTTTCATTCTAGGACATGGTTTACTTGATCCAATTGTATGTTTTTATTAATGAAATTTTAATTCGTGAAGAGACCTTCATGACTGCTCACATTTTGCTGGTCCAAAGCCTGTGCACACTTGTTTGCGATCAGTGTATATTGTCTTTGATGATTATAGATTTACGTATCGGATCGTCATTGTTAGTGAAGATGAGGTTCAGCGTATTTCTAGTCTTTGTAGGGATCTTTTATCTGACTGAGTTTAAGGTGAATTTGTGCAGAAATTAATAGTTCGTGTGGTTGTGAATTTACATCTGAGCTGCCTCCGGGGTGATCTCTCCTTAAAACAGTTAGTGTTTGCCATACTCCTCAATTTTAGGTGATTCAAGGTTGAATCTCTAGTATAAGTGTTAGGTAAGCCACATTATGCAACAGTTTAGGTTTATCTTTCTTTCGAAAACGTTTGCCTCACAGTAGCTTCTTCAATCGAGTACAGTATAGTTGGATAGAAGCAGAAGATTACTTGAAGACGGATGTCATCAGTCATCACCCTTAAAGTTTTGTGGTGGTCTTTCCTCAGTCGGAGAAGAGCATTGTTCCGTTGTCTCTGTAACAATATGAAGGTTGAAAGTGAAGGATAGGAGCCTTATATAGTGCCAGGAGGTGAGACGTAGGTTGCTTTGGGAGTCCGGTCCCTCCAAACCAGCCGTTCTCACTAGTAGAGGTGTCGAAGTTGATTGGTTCTGTTCCAAGATACCCTTGTGTTTGCAGTGTTGACAGAATGAACATTAAAACTGGTATAAAAATACGACAGGAATTGTTAGGTAAGACCATAGCAACTTTTAGGTATATTTATTTCGAAACTTTTCGCCTACACAGTAGGCTTCTTCAGTCGAGTACAGAAAGTGATAGAAGCAAGAAGATACTTGAAGAACGATTAATCAGTCCCTCACCTTAAAGTTTTGAGGTGGTCAGTCCTCAGTCTGGAGAAGAGCATTGTTCCGTTGTCTGACATCGGACCAATGCTTTTGAACACTCGTATATTGCTCGTCGAGGCAGGGAAATCGGCAGACAACTCTCCAGTAATTTCACAAAAGTGTGAGCAGACATATCTCTAATTAATTTGTTTATAAGTGTCCATGGTTGCTTTCAATGATAAAACTCCGTCCGTAACACTGAGAACTAGAAGTTACCACGGTGGCTCTGGATATTATATCCACTTATATGAGACTCATCAACATAGAGCAAGCAGTCTATGTTGATTCATGACATCAACATAGAGCAAGTTGCTCTATGTTGATCATGCACCTCACATAGAGCAAGTAGGCTTATGTTGATCATGCACAACAACATAGAGCAAGCGAGCCCTACGTTGAATCATGCACATCAACACAGGGCAAGTGGCTCTATGTTGATAATGCACAACAACATAGAGCAAGTCGGGCAATTATGTTGATCATGCACAACAACATAGAGCTAAGCGGCTCTATGTTGATAATGCCACAAACAACTTAGAACAAGCGGCTCTTGATGATCATGCACATTCAAACATAGAGCAACAGGGCTTTATGTTGATCATGCACAACAACATAGAGCAGGCGGCCTACGTGATCATGCACATCTACATAGAGCAAGTGGCTCTATGTTGTTATGCACAACAACATTTAGAGCAAGCGGCACTATGTGATTCATGCACATCAACTTAGTGTATAGCGCTCTATGTTGTCATGCACAACAAAACATAGATTCAAGCAGATCTATGTTGATCATGCACAACTACATAGAGCAAGCGGCATCTATGTTGATCTTGCACAACAACATCGACAAGCGGCTCTATGTTGATCATGCACAACAAAATAGAGCAAAATCGGTCTATGTTGATCATGCACAACAACATAGAGCAAGCGGCTTATGTTGATCATGCACAACAAACATAGAGCAGCGGCTCTATGTTGATCATGCACAACAAATAGAGCAAGGGCTCTATGTGATTCATGCACAACCACATTAGAGCAAGCGGCACTATGTTGTTCATGCACAACAACATAGAGCAAGCAGCACTCTGTTGATAATGCACAACAACATAGAGCTAGCAGCACTATGTTGATCATGACAACAACATTGAGGCAGCAGCACTATGTGATCATGCACAACAAAATAGAGAAAGCAGCACTTTGTTGATCATGCACAAAAATGAGCATGCGGCATATGTTGATCATTGCACAAACAACAGAGCAAGCGGCACTATGTGATTCATGCACAACAACATAGAGCAAGCTGCACTATGTTATCATGACACAACAACATAGAGCAAGCAGACTATGTTGATCGATTGCACAACAACATAGTGCAAGCAAGCACTATGTTGATCATGCACAAACAACATTGAGCAAGCGGCAACTATGTTGTTCTTGCACAAAACATAGAGCAAAGCGGCTCTATTGTTGATATGCACAACAAAATAGAGCAAGCGGCACTATGTTGATCATGACAACCCCATAGAGCAAGCGGGCTCTTGTTGTTCATGCACAACAACATAGTGCAAGCGGCCACTATGTTTGATCATGCACAACAAACATAGAGGCAAGCAGATATGTTGATCATGCACAAAACACCATAGAGCAAGCGGCACTATGTTGATCATGCACAACAACATAGAGCAAGCGCACTATGTTGATCATGCACAAAACAAACATAGAGCAAGCGGCACTATGTTGATCATGCACTACAACATAGAGCAGCGGCACTTTGTTGATCATGCACAACAACATAGAGCAACTGCGGCACTATGTTGAACATGCCACAAACAAACCATAGAGCAAGCGGCTCTTTGTTGATCATGCACAAAAACATAGAGCGAGAGCGGCACTAAGTTGATCATGCCAACAACATTAGAGCAAGCGGCGCGGCACTATGTTGATCATGCACAACAACATAGGCATGAGGCACTATGTGATCATGCACAAACAAACTTAGAGCCAAGCGGCACTATGTTGATCATGCACAACTAACTTAGAGGCAAGCGGCTCTATGTTGATCATGCACAAACAACATAGAGCAAGCGGCACTATGTTGATCATGCACAAACATAATAGAGGGCAAGGAGGCACTATGTTGATCATTGCACAGCAAACATAGAGCAAGCGGCTCTATGTTGAATCATGCACCATATCTATAGCAAGCGCACTATGTTGATCATGGCACAACAACATAGAGAGCAAGCGGCAACTAGTTGGATCATGCACAACAACATAGAGCAAGCGGTCTCTATGTTGATCTTGCACAACTTACATAGAGCAAGCAGCACTATGTTGATCATGAAAAACAACATAGAGCAAGCGGAACTATGTTGATCATGCACTACAACTTAGAGCAAGCGGCACTATGGTTGATCATGCACAAAAACTTTGAGCATGCGGCACTATGTTGATCATGACTCAACAACATAGACCATGCAAGCACTATGTTGATCATGGCACAAACAACTAGAGGCAAGCGGCACTATGTGATTCATGACAACCAACTTAGAGCAAGACCGGCACTATGTTGGATCATGCACAACAACATAGAGCAAGCGGCACTATGTTGATCCATGCAAACAACATTAGAGCAAGCGGCAATATGTTGATGCATGCACAAACAACTTAGAGCAAGCGGCTCTATGTTGATCATGCACAACTACATAGAGCAAGCGGGCACTATGTTGTTTCATTGCACAACAACATAGGAGGCATGCGGACTATGGTTAGATCATGGCACAACAACATAGAGCAAGCGCACTATTTTGATCATGCACAACAAACTAAGAAGCAAGCGGCACTATGTTGCTCATGACAACACATAGAGCCAAGCGGCACATGTGATCATGCACAACATCACTTAGAGCAAGCGGCACTATGTTGATCATGCACATAAAACATACATACACACAAATAACCTACACATGAAGGATGAAATATAAACGGACGTGTGGAGTCAACCTTGGAAGAATTAATAGTAAATAAGTGTGAGGATGGGAACCAGTATGTACCAAGTGGACAGAACCAGGTGAACCAGAACACCAGACACCACCAGGAGAACCAGGACCAATCAGGACCACCCTAGGAGAACAGGGACCACCAGGGGGACCACCACAGGAGAACCAGACACACAAGAGAAACTAGGGGACACAGGGCACACCAGAAGAACCAGGACACCACCAAGAGAACCAGAACACCAGGACACCACCAGGAGAACCAGGACACAAACAGAGAACTAGGACACCAGGGCAAACAGAAGAACAGGACACCACAAGAGGAACAGAACACCAGGACACCACAGGAGAACCAGGACACTAGGACACCACCAGGGAAGACCAGAAACAACAAGAGAACTTGGGACACCAGGGCACAACAGAAGAACCAGGACACCACCAAAGAGAAAACAGACACCAGGAGGACACCACCAGGAGACAGGACACCAGGACACCACAGGAGTACAGGGACACCACAAAGGAACCATGAACACCAGGACACCACCAGGAGGAACCTGGACACCACCAGGAGAACAGGACACCACCAAGAGAACCAGAACTCAGGACACCACCAGGGAGAACCAGGACACTAGGACACCACAGGAGAACAATGACACCACCAGAGAACCAGATCACCAGGACACACAGGGATCAGGGGACACTAGGGACACCACAGGAGAACAGACACCACCAAGAGAACCCAGAAACACCAGGACACCACCAGGGAGAACAGGACACAGGACCCACAGGAGAACAGGGCACCACAAACAGTTACCAGAAAACAACAGGACACCACTCAGGAGAACCGGACACAGGGACACCACAGGAGAACATAGGCACAACCAGGAGAACCAGACACCAGGACACACACCAGGAGAAACCAAGACCACCACAAGAGAACTAGGACACCAGGGCACACCAGAGGAACAGGAACCACAAATAGAACAGAACCACCAGGACACCACAGGAGAACCAGGACCACAAAGAGAACCAGAACACCAGGGACACAACCAGGAGAACCAGAACACCAGGGACACCACCAGGAGAACAGAAAACCAGGGACAACACAGAAGAGCCAGAGAACACCAGGACACAACAGGAGAAAACAGAACACATGAACATACCAAGAGAACCAGAACAACAGGACAGGACTAGGAGAACATGAAAACGAGGACAGGACCAGGAGAAACCAGAACACGAGGACATTGCAGGAGAACAGAACACTAGGACAGGGACATGGGGAGAAAACTGAACACAACAAGATCAAAAGAAACCAGAACACGAGAGCAAGACCGGATGAATGAGGACACGCGGACAGGAACTAGGAGAACCAGAACACGAGAACAGGACAGGAGAACCAGAACCACGAGAACAGGACAGTAGAAATCAGAACCGAGGACAGGATTAGGAGAAGCAGAACACCATGCAGAGCCAGGAGAAACAGGAAACACGTGGACAGAACACGAGGACAAGACAGAAACTGCTGCAGCAGCAGCAGCAGCAGCAGCAAAAGCAGCAGCCAAACATCGTGGTTATCCTTATTGACTACCTATCAGGGTTATCCTGAGTGGACTAAACACTCGGGGTTATCATGAGTGGCTAACACTCAGGGGTATCCTGAGTGATTAATCTATCACGGTTATCCTGAGTGAATAAACACTGGGTTCTCCTGATAGCTAACACTCGCGGGTTACCATGACTGGCTAACACTTGGGTTTTATTTCTGAAGGGCTAAAAACTCGTGGTTATCCCGAGTGACTAAACACTCGAGATATCATTAGTGCCTAAATCGTGGTATCCCAGAGTGACTAACACTCGATGATATCAATTAGTGCCTAACACTCGTGTTATCCCGAGTGGACTATCACTCTGGTGTTAACCTAAGTGCTAACACTTAAGCGGTTTACCTGAGTGAATAAACACTGTGATTATGATGATAAATTAGACACATGTGCCAACTCTTGGGTATCTTATTGAGAACGTTTCGCCACAATTTCTCTTCCTGTTCTTCAAGATTCTCCTTTGTATGGACCTGATGAGCCACTGTGTGGAGAAACGTTTCCTCAATAATGATACCCAAGAGTTGCTCAGTGTCTAATTTATCATCTAAATCACGTGTGTTATTCTGATGTGGTAATTAAACCCGAGGTTATCATGAGTGGAAAAAACACAACTCTGGGTTATCCTGATGTGGAGTAACACTCGGTTATCGTGAGTGATTAACACTCAGGGTTATCGTGATGATTAACACTAAGGGTCTATCGTGAGTGATTATCACTCAGGGTTATCCTGGAGTGACTAACTATCAGGGTTATATGAGTACTAAACATTCAGGGTTATCGTGATTGATTAACCACTCAGGCTTATCCTGGTGGCTAACACTCTGGGTTATACTGTGAGTGATTAACACTCAGGCGATCTGAGTGGCTAACATCAGGGTTATCGTGAGTGATTTAACACTCAGGTTATCGTGAGTGATTAACACCAGGGTTATTCCTGAGTGACTAACACTCAGGGTTATCCTGAGTGACTAACACTCAGGGTTATCCTGGAGTGATACATACTCGTGGTTATTCATGAGGGCTAACACTTGGGCTTTATAAGTGATAACACTCGTTGTTATCCTGAGATCTGAACACTCGGGTTATCCTGAGTGGGATACCATCAGGGTTATACTGAGTGGCACAATCAGGGTTATCATCAAGACTAACACTAAGGGTAATCCTGAGTGACTAACACTCTGGTTACCCTGAAGTGACTAGCACTCCAATTTGGTATCCTGAGTGAACAACACTCGCGGTTAATCAAGAGGCTAAACTTGGGGGTATCACTGAGTGGCCTAAACACTTTTGGTTATCCTGAGAGGCTAAACATTTGGGTTGATCATGATTAGCTACACACTCGGGTTTATTCTGGGTGGCTAAAGTTGTCGTTATCCTGAGTGACTAACACTCGGGGATACACATGAGTCACTAACACTCTGAGTTTATCCTGAGTGACTAACACTCCGGGTTATACTGAATAGCTAACCCTCAGGGTTAAAACATGAGTGATTAACACTAGGGGATTATAATTAGTGGCTAATACTCAGGGTTATCCTGAGTGGCTAACACTCAGGGTTTTATGAGGACTAAGCCTAGGGTTATCATGAGTGGCTAACACTCAGCGTTATCTAAGTGACCTAAAAACACTCAGTAGTTATAATTAGCGGCTAAACAATCGAGGTTATCCTGAGTGTCTAACAATCGAGGTTTTCCTGAGTCACTAACACTCAGGGTTATCCTGAGGGGTAACATCGAGGTAAACCTGAGTGGCTAACACTCGAGGTTATCCTGACTTGTCTAACACTCGAGGTTATCCTGAGTCACTAACACTCAGGTTTAACCTTAGTGGCTAAACAGTCAGGGTTATCTTGATTGATTTGCCACTCAGGGTTATCCTGAGTTGCTAACCATCAGGATTATCTGAGTGGCTAGCACTCAGGGGTTATCTTAGTGGATAAACACTTCAGGGTTATCTTGAGTGATACTAAACATCAGGGTTATCATGATGGCTAACACTCAGGGTTATCGTTGAGTTGGCTAACACTTGTGTTATCATGAGTGACTAACACTATGGGTTATCCAGCGTGTGGCTAACACTCGAGTTATCCCTGAGTGGGTAAACACTAAGGGTTATCATGAGCGACTGACAGTCAGGGGTTGTCCTAAGAGACTAAACACTCTTGGTTATTCCTGAGTCTCTAACATTGGGGTGCCCTTAGTGGCAAAACACTCGAGGTTATCCTGAGTGGACTAAACACTCAGGGTTATCATGAGAGGCTAACTTCATGGGTATCCTGATGACTCACAATCAGTGTTATCCTGATTGACTAACACTCGTGTTATCCTGTAGTGCAAACAATAGAGTTATCTTCTGTGGCTAAAACACTCAGGGTTATCCAGAGTGACTAAACACTCACTGTAATCTAGTGACTAACTTTCTGGGTTATTCTAGATTGACTAACACTCAGGGTTATTCCTGAGTTGCTAACACTCGAAGTTTTATCCTGAGGTCACTAACACTCAGTGCTTTTACTGAGCGGCTAACACTCGAGGTTATCCTGTGTGACTAAACACTCGAGGTTACCTGAGTGACTACACTTTGAGGTTATCCTGTGTCACTAAACACTCGGGAGTTATTCCTGAAGCGGCTAACACTCGAGGTTCATCCTGAGTGACTAACACTCGGGGTATTCTGAAGTGGCTCACACTCGGTTTTAAGGGGTTATCCTGAGATGACTACACTAAGGACTTCAGAGTGACTAACACTCTGGGTTTCTGAGTGAGTATCAACCAGATTTTCCTGAGTAGCTTAATTCTCGGATTATTGAGTTACTAACACTCAAAGGCGTTATCCTGAGTGGCTAACACTCGAGGGCATTCTGAGTAGGTAACACTCGTGGTTTTCAGAGTGGCTAACACTAGGGTTATCCTTGAGTGACAAATCTCTCTGGTTTATCCTGAGTGGCTACCACTCGTGGTTTTCCTCAGTGGGCCAACACTCTGGGTTATCCTGAGTGAACTAACACTGAGTCGTTATCCTTATTGACTAACTACTCAGGGTTATCTGAGTGGCTAACACTTGTGGTTTATTACTGTGTGACTAATACTCGGATTATCCTGAGGGACTATTTTTCGGGTTATCCTGGGTGTCTAGCACGTGTGGTTATCCTGAATTGCTAACAATCGTTTTTATTCAGAGTGGGTAACACTCGGGGATATCCTGAGTGACTAACACTCAGGCTTATCCTTGAATGGTACACTCAGGTTATCTTGATTGGCTAACACTCCGGGGGTATCCTGAGTGACTAAAACGCTCAGGCTTATCCTGAGTGGCATAACACTCATGGTTATCCTGATTGGCTACCACGGGGTTATCCTGAGTGACTAACACTCAGGGTTATCCTGAGTGGCTAACACTCACGGGTTGTCATGAAGTGGCTAACTTGTGGTTATCATGTCTAAACGCTCAGGGTTATCCTGAGTGACTAATGCTCGGTGCTATCTGAGTGGCTAACACCCGTGTTGATTCTGTGTGGGCTAGCACTCGGAAGTTTTCCTGAGAGTGGTAACACTCAGGGGTTATCCTGAGTGGATAACATTCGAAGTTATCTGAGTGGCTAACTCTCGAGTTATCCTTGAGTGGATAACATTCGAAGTTAATCCTGAGTGGCTAAACACTCGAGGTTATCTGCGAGGATAACACTTGAGGTTACCTGAGTTGCAACACTCAGAATCTATCGGAGTGCCTAACACTCTGGGTTACCGTAATTGGCTAACACTCGATGTTATCTGAATGGCTAACATCGAGGTTCTCTTAGAATCGGGGGTTATAATGGGTGGGCTTACACTTTTGTGTTTATCATGAGTGACTTACAACCCCAGGGTTATCTGAGTGGTGGAAATCATGGTTATCCTGGGTTGGCTACCTCTCAGGGTTATCTTGAGTGGTTAATATCTTGGTTATCCTGATTGGCTAACACTAGGGTTATCCCTTTGTGTCTAACACTCAAGGGTTTTATCCTGAGTGGATAACTTCGGGGATATCCTGGTGTCTAACACTCAGGCTTATCCTGAGTGGCTAACACTCAGGGTTATCCTGAGTGGCTAACAACTCTGGGTTATCATGAGGGATTAGCAATCAGGGTTATCCTGAGTGGCTAACACTCAGGGTTTTCCTGGAGTGGCCTAAACACTCTGGGTTATCCTGAGGACTAGCACTCGGGGTTATCCTGAGTGGTAACACCTCAGGGTTATCAGGGTGATTACAAGTGGGGTGTGTCCTGAGTGGTAACACTTGTGGTTATCCAGACTTACTAACACTCAGGGTTTATGCTGAGTGACTATTACTTCGGGGTCTTATCTGAGTGGCTAACACGTGTGGTTACCCTGAGTGGGCTAACACCATGTTTATTCTGTGTGGTTAGGCACTCGGAGTTTTCCTGAATTGGCTAACACCTCAGGGTTATCATGAATGACTATCATTTCGGGCGTTATCCTAAGTGACTAAACCAGGGACTATCATGGAGTGACTAACACTCAGGGTAATCCTGACAGTGTCTCATGCTATGCTTTATCATGAGTGCCTAACGCTCAGGGTATCCTGAGTGTCTACACTCAGGAGTTATCCGAAGTGACTAACACTCAGGGTTTATCCTGAGTGACTAACACTCAGGGTTATTTTGAGTGGCTAACACTCGGGTTATCCTGAGTGGCTAACACTCAGGGTTATTCCTGAAGTGGCTAACACTTCTGGGTTATCCTGAGTGGCTAACACTCAGCGGTTATCCTGAGATGGACTAACACTCAGGGTTTCCTGAGTGGCTAACACTCATGGTTATCCTGAGCTGGCTAAACTCTCAGGGTTATTCTGAGTGGCTAACAATCCGGGTTATTCCTGAAGTGGCTAACACCTCAGGGTTATCCTGAGTGGCTAACACTCAGGGGTTTATCCTGAGTGGTAAACTCATGGTTATCATGTGTGAGCTTAACATCAGGGTTTTCTGTAGTGGCTAACATCAGGGTTATCCTGAGTGGCTAACTCTCAGGGTTATCCTGAGTGGCTAAACTCAGGGTTATCCTGAGTGGGCTAACCCACTCAGGGTTATCCTGAGTGGCAAACACTCTGGGAGTTATCCTGAAGTGGCAATCACTCAGGGTTTTCCTGAGTGGCTAACATCAGGGTTATCCTGAGTGGTAACACTCAGGGTTACATGGAGTGGCTAACCTCAGGGTTTCCTGAGTGGCTAACCTCAGGGGTTATCCTGAGTGGCTAACACTCAGGAGTTATCCTGAGTGCTAACACTCAGGGTATCCATGAGTGCGCTAACCACTCAGGGGGTTATCCTGAGTGGCTACCACTGGAGTTCGCAATTTTCACTTTACTTTTATAGTTGAAACTGTGCGAGAGTTTATTCTTTATTTTTCATAACTCTGTTTATTATTAATACTCTGAAGTTGTCAGGCGAGCCTTGCCGATTTACTTGTCAGTTCATGAAACACTTATTTTACTTTCTTGGTTTGAGTTAACAGATCGACTAGAGTTGTTGCAGTATATATCCGCAGAGTTAAGGTTAACCTGGGAGCTTCCTTACGTGTGATATTAGTTGTCTTCCCACGATGTTTGTGTCACATATTATCTCACTTATCAATATTACTCACACATTTCTCACTCACCACTTACTCACTCACTCACCACTCACACTCACTCACACACACAAACACACACCACACACACTACACACACACACACACACACACACACACACACAACCACCACATGCACTACAAAAACATACACACACTCACGCACTCTCTCACTCATCACTCCTTCACAAACACACACACAACCACAAACACACTCACACACACCACACACACACACACACACACACCACACACAAACACACACAACACACACACTCACACACACCACACACACGCAACACAAACACAGGACACTCACTCACTCACTCACTACTTTACTCACTTCCCTCCCTCACACACACACAACACCCACACACACGCACACACATAACTCAGACACTCACTCACACACTCAATCTTTCTCTAACTCTCTACGTGGAAGTATAGGTAATGACTGTGTGAAAGGCAGGGTTTAGTTAATTAGAATCTTTGATTGTTGGGTTAAGTCCTCGTTTACAGTTGGTAAACACACCTTACATCTATCATGCCATTTCCTACACTCACACCACACACACACACATGCACACAACACAATGGGTTCGGGTGTGGCTGGTGGCCTCGGCTTGCTTTGCCAGCTGCTATGTTGAGTTTGCCCCATATCTAGATAAGGTTGGTGTGATGCCAGAATGTTGAGCACCACTCAGCCATTTATCAGTTTTTTACTCTGAGAGTGATCTGCGGGATGCTGCCAATGGCTCTGCTCCCGACTCGTCGTTGTAGAACCACCAAATCTCTTTGTGAGTGAGTCTGCGGACTTCTTTGCGAATTGCGCACTATGCTGCTGGATGAGACAGTGGTTAGCTCTGTTCAGCAAGATCACAGTCACTTAGACTTCAGATAAGGTGAGTATGTGGACCACCAGTCATGAGATAATCCTGGAACACCTTACAGTTGGCCGCCTCTTACGTCCCCATCTAGGAGGCAAGCACACACTGTGGGTGGTCTGTTGATGCTGTAGGTGGGAGACTAATCTGCAAAGTGGTCACTGACAAGGTGAGGATGAGTTTCCCATGTGGCTCCTGCTGCGAGTTGTCTTGACCCGAAGGTAAGTCGAGGCAGCCCCCAACAGGTGTGTGGGGTCTTCCATAGTTTGCAACTTTACCTCTGGAATATGTGTAGGGAGGCATTGTATGTGTCTGCCAGCAGCATGGGTTGCTGATTGAGAGTGCAGCATTGGGTATGGGTGTGTGGGTTGAAAATCTCCGCCCACAATATACACTCAGTGGCGTGCTAGTGCGAGGAGCTCTGCAATGTCGAGGTTTTTTGTGTATTGTGTTCTTGTGATGTTATAGATTGGTAATGGGAGCCCAAGGTATGTGCAAAGGATGGCTGACAGCATCCTCCCCACAGTCCACAGGGTTGGTTATAACCTCGTGAGGTATTGTTTTGGATAACAATATGCTCAGCTAGCGTGATGCCCTCTGCACGGAAGCCCGGGTACATGTGCCGAAACATGACCCAGCAAACGGGTAGTTTTGGGCTAATGAGGGACAGTCAGAGTTTCTTGTAGCAAGACGAAGTCAAAACCCGATCCCGAATTACTGCATCCAGCAAGAGGTGCTTTTGCCCTCAGGCCCTGAATGTTCCATTGTAGGACTTGAGGGTGTGATTGTACCGAGGTTATTCCATTCGCTGTTGTTTCCTGAGCTGGAAGACTGAGGTCTCTGGCGCTTCTGAGTACTGCAAATTCATGGAATCCACTGTATCCTCTCTCGGTCAGTAAGGCCACACTCTCAGGAGCGTACTGACCATCTGCCGGAATGCGCTCTGTTGTTCCGTGGAGTTGATTGTGTTGCAATTAAGATCCGTGAAACTGATCGAGTGCTACGAGATTCCTCCCTGATGTGAGGGCTGTTTTGGAGTTGGGTTCGTAACATGTGGATATTATCTGGGTGTTGTGTATGTAGGACTGCTGAGGTTGGAATTTCTTTATTGTATTACACCGTGGTCTGTTGCTGTTTACCAGGTTGGGTAGCCTGATCTGCTGGTGAGGTGCCAGAGAGTCTGCAAAGCGCCTGTGCGGGTAAGGGTGCCTGCGTGTCGTGCTATGGCGGTGGGGCTTAGTTTAGTGGCGCCTGCTGATCGCATTGACCAGATGCACTCTGTTGACGCCTTCCTGTTCCTTTGTTTCTGGTTCCTTCGTTTTGAGGTAGGGGTGCAGGAAGGTCTTGACCTTGGACGCCTGGGTGGGCCTTTAGGTTGGGAATTCCAGGGCATTGACTTGGTTAGGTGACTGAGAGATTCTGCGGTATGGCAGGTTCTCTGCGCCATCGTTTGCTGGAGTGATGATCCGGTCGTAGAAACCCCCCCCCCCCCCTGTGCCGAGTTTTTTGGCGTCTTCAGACTTCTTGAATTCTGGCGAGCTCTCGGGGCATCGAGGATTCCAGGCATGGTGTTTCTGCCTTGCAGTTTTTTTTTTTTTTTCGGGCATTGTGGAGTGGGGTGGCGATGATTTTTTCTGCTTGGTGATGCATTCCTCGGTAGGGGTGGTGCTGGATTGCAGGCACCGCAGATTACTCTGTTCGGACGAGTGCAACCAGGTGTCCATAACGCTGACACTTGAAACAGCGAACTGGTTTGTGTGAAGGTCCTGACATCGTACGGCCCCAAGAACCGAGGTCCAGATGGGATGGCAGTGGTCCTACACGCTGAATGACGACTGTCGGGTTTGGTGCGTTGCCAGCCGTCTTTGCCTTGAGACGTTGAGCTGACACCACCACTGGGTCGTGCTGCTACTGCCTGATGGGCAGTCATCAGCGGGTATAGCATCAATAAACCCTTGGTGGATCTTCTGCCGAGAGTCCAGTTCCTCCAGGGTGATATGAGCGATCTGTATCCATGACTCTCTTTAAGGTGTATACATTTCCTTGTTGAGAGGAGTCATTATTGGTTCTACCCTCAAGTTGAACCATATTTGAACTTGGGTTGTGTCGTGATTCAGTATGTTAACAAGCATAGTGGGTTCTGTGGTCCCTGTAAGGATTCACCTGAATTTGCAGGTCGGTTGAGCTGGTTTTGCTGCCTCCTTGGACGGACGGCGCTTCTCTTGTTGTTCCTCAGTTGTTCATTGTCTCTAGGTTTTCGGGGAGTGCGGTGTTTATTCCGCACCTGTTTCTATTTGTACGCCTGGCTCCATGGATGGGACTGTCACGATCTGCTACAATGTGAGCAGGATCTTCCTCTTCCTTCTCGCAACTTCTTCGCTTAGAAATTTCGCCCAATTTCCAAATCTGGTCCTCCGTTCTCTGTTCATGGAGCATCGTGGCCTCTTCTTTTCGGCAGAAGCCATGATGCATATCTTGTGATAGGTAGTGAACTCCGTGATGAACTGAGTGTGTGTATCTGTATAGAGTTGGTCAGGCAGTGAATAGCCTAGCAAGTGAAGTAGTGGAGGCAGGAAGGAACCATACTAGTTTTAAGAAGAGGTTGGCACAGATAGAAGCAGAGAGAGAGAGGATCCAGTAGCGATCAGTTGAAGAGGCGGGGCAGGAGCGAGTCTCGACCCGTGCACCTCAATTAGGTGAGTACAATTTAGGTGTGTGTATTGTCGTAATACGACAAGTACAGGGTCACCAACTGTTAAGTACAGGTTACAATTACTATTGAGTTAGAGTAATTAGTCCTCCAAGCCCATATAAGAACATAAGAACATAAGAAAGGAGGAACTCTGCAGCAGGAAAGTTGGCTCATATAGGCAGGTCCTTTACAATCCACCCCACTAAAAAAAACATTTCCCCAAACCCCCAATTTTAATTACGCAAGAAATAATCTCTATAACCCTATCTACCATTTGCAAGTCCCAATCAGATCCAACCCCCTCCATCGTATTTTTCAACCTAAATTTAAAAACTCCCCAAAGTCCTAGCCTCAAAAACCCAAAAATGGGTAGACTGTTCCACTCATAAAATACCCTATTTCCAAAACCAATACTTTCCTATGTCCTTTCAAATCAAAACTTTTCTATTTTAAATCCTTACTGCGGGTTCCTCTTGGAAGACTCCTCAAGACCTTATTAATATCCCTTGAAAATTTGAACATTGGAACACTGGGTACTTTTTTTTTAGACGTTTCGCCTCCGTGGCTTTATCAAAAAAAATTCTAGGGCATACTTGAAAACAGTAGGATATATACAGAAGATGAGGTAATCGTCCCCCAAACCCAGAGTAGGTGCGATGAGACCGAGTCTGGAGATTTTTGAAGCAGAAGAAAAGCCTGGCGTTTTATATAACGTCAGGTGTAGCAGACAGGGATAGTCACTTGTAGGGGGATTCCCCAGTGGGAAATAGGTCCTTCCCCAAAGAATGGGGTTTGGTGTAGTAGTAGTCGTGCCGTGAAGGATGTACATTCCCAGAATCAGTTCCAGAGCTGAAAAATTGAGACACTTATGCAGCATATGGGAAACTTTTTAGGAAAAAGTTTTGCCCACAGTGGCTTCATATCCAATACAAATAGGGTAAGGAGGGGGAAATGAGGTAACAGTCCCTCAACCTGGAGTCGTGTGTTCTCCCTCAGTCTTGTGAATGTAAGCATAGGGCCCTAGACGTGGCTTATATACGTAGTGGGTAGGGGAAGAGGGGGAGGCGGGGTCATAGTGGTACCCTCCCCTTTTGAAGTAGGTCCCTTTGTCCAAAGGTTTTAACAAGTGTTGAAGAATTCTTTGAACAAGATCACATGATGCTGCAGTGTCTGACAGTTGTGAGAAAGGTTTGAAAAACCCCAAGTTGAAGTTGAGCACTTATGCAGCTTGGGGAAACTTTATTTTAGGAAACGTTTCGCCACACGTGGTTACTTCCCCCAAAAAAAAGGGGTAAGGAGAGGAGGGGAAAGAGGTAAACGTCCCCCCACCCGAGTCGAGTGTTCATCCATCAATCTTGTAGAATGTACGCATAGGGCCGTAGAGTGGGGAACAGGCGGAGGGGGGGGGTCAAGTGGTACCCTCCATAGTCGAATAGATCTTTGTCCAAAGGTTGAAAAAAAAGTGTTGAAGCTTTCGAAATAGCAGAAAAATTGGATTCTTGTCAGGTATCTCCTCTCAACACCAACTAAAAAACTGGGTAGGACGGTGGATACCCTCCTCTTCAAACGCCATCCTAGCTCCACCCCCAAAAACATCACACTGTCTAGGTCTGTGGCTGCGTTAAATACCAGGTCAACTCCACTCGTCCACATCACCCCGTAAGCATACTACGATGCCCGGGACAGAATAACGCTTCTCCCTTTGCATGTGTGACCCTCAATTCCCTGCCCTCCCCAACTGCCGACTCCACCAAGATTCTTTGTGCATTATGTATGCCTCATGTACAGAATGCAGCGAGCCTGGTACCTTCAAACACCACCCATCAAAGAACTTTCAAACCAAATAATATGCCTGGCCTCACATTCCGGCATCACCACCTTCCACTGAGATCCTAAAATCTTACTGCAAATATTACCAGCCTCACCGCTGCTCCACCGCTGTCACAACCTCCACTAGACACAGAGATGGACCAATCAGAGACGCTCTGAGACGGTCGGCAAAAAACCCACCAATGAAGTCCACTACCGCTTTCTCCACTGCTAGAGCAACTGACCAGTCGGAAATCTCGCCTTCACCATTTTCAGACCACCAGCCAAGAAAGCAAAACACAAACACTGCGATGCTACCTCACGGTGGCCACTGTCACTGACACTGCTGCACCTCAACGGTCCGATATCTGAAGGGTGTATACTTCTACACAACCAAGGGAGTAAAGAACACAATGCTTCCCTTAGAAATCCATCATCACCTCCAGGACGGAACGTCAAGTATACCTACGACCAAACTGCTACATACACACTGCAGACATGACAGACTACTCACTGCCACACCCCACACCTTTGTGGAAGTCCAAGTACACCTCAAAGAGGAAATTCCAGGATGCTTCAGAATAGGGACCTTTGAAGACGTTACCCCCGTCTAGCACGACTTATCCATGACCACTCACCCATCACTTTGCTGTCCGCTAAAGCTGGGGTGTGGCTCCAATCAACCTGTAACTGCTTCCTCTGCCCGACTGCGCTTCTCTTAGGGGAAGTTCAGCGGCAGATAGAAGAAGACGACATCGCTCCGAACCGGAGGGCCAAAAGAAGAAAGATGATTATCGTCACCCCCCCACCTGGGGGGCCACTGCCGGGTCACCATCTGGAGAAGACCTGGGCCGGAAGGACCTGCGAATCAACATGAATGAAAATGAACACCAACACACGACACTCCACACAGGAGAGCACAGCGCTAGCACGATCGACACCATGCATTGCCCTTCTAGGGCATGGTTGGTGCCAGAGCCCGAGACTTAGGTCTCAGACACTCCCTAGACAGGAGCCAGTGCCGGGCCACCACTTGGAAGGGCCCGGGCCGGGAAAATACCGGCGAATCTTTAACAACAACAATCTTCTGCTTCAATAAAGGATCACATTATACTGCATTTGTGTTTATATTGCCATTGTGTCGGTATTTTATACCATTTATTTCCATAGAGCTGTAAAATAACTTTTGAACTTCTGTTACTTATGCTTCTTGATTTCATTCATCATTCACACTCTCAGATCACGGAGTTCACTACCTTTTCTGAAGATAGGCACATGGCTTCTGCCGAAAAGAAGAGGTCACGATGCTCCATGAACATGACGGAGGACTCAGATTTTTAAATGTGGGGCGAAATTCTAGCGAAGAAGTTGCGAGAGGAAGAGGAAGATCCTGTTCACATTGTAGCAGATCTGACAGTCCCAACCAGGACCAGCGAACAATAGAACAGGTGGCGGAATAAACACCACACCCACGAAAACCAAGAAGGATGGAAACACTGTGGACAAGAGAAGAACCACCGTCCGTCCAAGGAGCAGGCAAACAGTCTCAACCGACCTGGTCCAAATTCAAGGTGAAGTCTTATGGGACCACAGAACCCACTATGGTTGTTTCATACCTGAATCACGACACAACCTGAAGTCAAGATATGGTTCAACTTGAGGGGAAATCAATATTACTTCCTCTCAACAAGAAATGCGTATACCACCTTGAAGAGAGACATGAAGACAGATCGCTCATTCACACTAGGACTGGATCCACGGCAAAGATCACCAAGGGTGTAGTGATGCGATACCCCGCTGATGATGGCCCATCGAGGCAGAAGCAGCTCACCCCAGTGTGGGTGTCAGCTCAACGTCTCAAGGCCAATAGACGGCAGGCAACTCACCAACCCGACAGGTTCTCATTCTGCATGTTAGGACCTCTGCCATCCCAGCTGACCTCGGTTCTTGGGCAGGTACGATGTCAGGGACCTTCACATAGCAAGAACCAGTTCGCTGTTTCAAGTTTCAGCGTTATGCGGACACCAGGGTGCACTATGTCCGAACAGTAATCTGTGGTGTCTGCAGCCATCACCACCCTAACCGAGGAATGCATACCAAGCTGAAAAATGCATCGCCCACCCACTCCACAATGCCCAACTGCAGGTCAGAAAACCACCATGCCTGGAATCCTCGATGCCCCCGAGAGGCTCGCAGAATTCAATAAGACTGGAAGACCCAAAGAACCTCGGCAACAGGCTAAGACGGATCGTCAAACGATGGGTGCAGAGAACCCTGCCATAACCCAATCTCTCAGCCACTACATCAAGTCAATGCCCAGGAATTCCCAACCCTAGAAGCCTCAAACCAGGCGTCAAGTCAAGAACCTCCCTACACCCCTACCTCAACGAAGAACCAGAAACAAGAGGAACAGGAGGCGTTAAAAAACCAACAAAGGTGCATCGGTCAATGCGACAGGCAAGCTGGCGCTAAACGAGCCCCCACCGGCCCATAGCACGACAACGGCAGGCACTCCTTACCCTGCACAGGCGCTCGCATACACACCTGGCATTTCTTCACCCAGCAGATCCCGCTACTCAACCTGGTATACAGCAACCAGACCACACGGTGCATACAATAAAAGAAAGATCCAACCCTCAGCAGTCCCTACAGACCACAGCAGCCCAGATATATCCCACTGTTTTCGAACCCACACCAAAGCAGGCTCTCACCATGGAGGATCTCTAAGCACTCATCAAGGTGTTTCACCGGATCTTATTTGCAACACAATCAAACTCCACGGAACAACAGACGCATTCCCGTCCAGATGGTCAGTATGCTCCCTGAGAGTGGTGCTTTCTGACCGAAAGGAGACAGTGGATGCACATGAATTTGCAGGATTCTCAGAGCGGCGCATGACTCAGTCCCTCCAGCTCAAGGAAACAACAGCGATGGAATAACCTCTGTGCCAAATCACACCCTCAAGGTCCTACAATGGGAACATTCAGGCCTGAGGGCAAACAGCACCTCTTCTGGAGGCCGTAATTCGGGATCGGGTTACATCGTCTTGCCAAGGAAACTCTGACTGCCCGACTATGGTGCCCAAGACTACCCGTTTTGCTGGGTATTTTTCGCACATGGACCCGGGCCATTCACTGCAGAGCATAGCTGTATTTGTTCCAATACAATACCTCCACGAGTTTATAGCCAACCCTGTGGACTGTGGGGAAGGAATGTCGAGGTACAGGCCATCCTTGTGCACAAACCTGGGCGCCCATTACCATCTATAACATCTACACGATCCCAATACACACCCACGACATTGCAGAGCTTCCTCGCACTTAGCACCACTGAGTGTTATTATTGTGGTGGAGATTTTCAAACGCACATACACCTTCACCCTATTCTTCACTCCACTCAGCAACCAATGCTGCTGGCTAGACATATAGCAATGCTCTACACGATATTCAGAGGTAAAGTTGCTAAACAATGAGACCCCACACACTGTTTGGTGGCTGCCTCGACCTTACCTTCGGGTCAAGACAACTCGCAGCAGGAGCCCACAAAGGTAAACTCATCCTCACCTTGTCAGTGAACAACATTTGCAGTGATCACCACCTCAACATCAACAGGCCTCCACAGTTGTGCTGCCTCCTAAGATGGGACGTAAAGAGTGCCAACTGGAAGGTGTTCCAGGAATTATCTTCTATAACAGGTGGTCCACATACTCTCTATCAGAAAGACTTGATACGGCTGAACAGGAGCTTAATCACTGTTCTCATCCAGGCAGCCGAGTGCGTCAATTCCAAGAATTCCGCAGGACGCACTCACAAAAGAGACTGTGGTTCTACTACAACGACGAGGTGCGGGAGCAGTCCCACCGCATCAAACCCTTTAAGGATGCAATACAGGCAAACCCTAACGCAGAGAACAGGAATACTCTGAGAGCCATTGTGCAGCTGCCCGCAGAATCTCTCTCAGAGTAAAAACTTGAGAAATTGGCTGGAGGGTGCTTGGTTTTTCAACCGGGGTTTTAATCCTGAGGAGGTTTGGTGGGGTTTACGCTTTCAAGGTTTTGATGGGTTTGGGTTAACAGGTTGTGGGTTTTTTGGGTCGATTGGGTTTGGGGTTTTTTTGATTTTGTTCATGTTGGTGATGGAAGAAGTTTTGCATTGTAAATTTGGGTGCCTTTTGGGGTAAAATTAAAAAAGGGGTTGAGTGTTCTTTGATTGATTTATTGGTGGGAAGTTTTGGGATTTATTTGTAAGGGGGTTCGGATTTGTGGTAGTATTTTATTTTGAGGGGGGGGGTTTTTTATGGGCCCTTAAATTTTTGGCCCTATTATTGTTGGGGGGGAAGGTATTCATGAAAAACCCATTTGTGTGTATAAATTTAAGGTTAGGGGCCTTATGGAAAAGGTGATGTTTTAATTTCCAAATTTTTTGGGTGTTTAATTTTTTTTGGTTAAAGTGTTTGGGAATTTGTTTAGACTGTTAATTTTTATAATTTTGGTATAATGTTCTTGGTGGATATAATTAACCTTTAATGTTTTTTTTAAAGGAGAAAGTTTTTTGGGTTTTGATTTTTGCGAAGTTTTAAGTATGAGAAATTGGGGAGTGTTTTCTTTTTAGTTGAGTTGGGTTGGTAATGCTTGCTGGATTTTGGGGGTTTGGGTTAAATTTTAAAAAAAATTTTAGACTTTCTTTGGGTGTTTTTTTGTTTTTTAACCCCGGGTTTTCGCAATTTTGGTAAGTAAAGTTGGGATGTAGTGAGGATTTATTGACTGGATTTTTAATTGAGGTGTTTTTGGGTGGTTGGGTGTAATTGGATTGTTGGTGAAGTTTGGGGAATTTTTGTTTTTTGTGTTTTGGCGGATTCAGTGTAAAACCTTTGTTAATTTTTTAAAAAAACCGGCAAAACCCCGGATAACCTTTGTTTGGCAAGGGGAATTGGTTGGGAGACTATGTACCCTTTTCTCAGCAGGGGTTTTCCCCTGGGTGTGTTGAAGATTTTTAAAATCCCGCCTTTCCTGCATTTCTCTATGAAGTGACGGGGAAATTGGAGTTTAGAAAATACTTGTTCAATTATAGTGCATTTTTTCCCTAAGGAATCATTGTTGCAGATTCTAAAGTGCACGTGGGAAAAGAAGCCTTTTTTTTAAACACCACGTTTATTTTTTGGTGCGGGTAAAGGGTAAAGGAGAAATCTTTTTTTGGTTTGGGGGGTTTTTCCGATAGCCCTTTGAAACGAAGTTCGTGGTCAGTTTTGGCAGACCCAAAAACCCCATAAAGGGAAAAGGAAAAGTGTTTTTTCGATTTTCTTCTTCAAGTTGAACGGGATTAAAGGCTCGACCGGGTTGGGTTTGTCTTGGAGAGCTTAAACTTGAAGCGTTTGGGAGTTTATGAGGAAAAAGTGGTCAACATAACAAGCCATAAACAAAAATTTGCATTAAAGTGACCCTTTTTATTGACAACTTTAAACCCACCGGGCTTTCCCCAAAGTCACACATTGGATCAAACCTGGGTTGGAAGGTAGGGGAGTATTTAAGTTCAGAACGTTGAGGGTCAGGTAAAGATTGCGCATCAGAGATCACCGGGTGGGGTTATAGGGGCTTGGGTACTGGGCGGGGAAAAATTGGGCCCAATTTGTGAGTAGACCTTCGGGCAATGTTTTTATGTTCTTATTTTGGGATAGCGATGAAAGAATTTTTCTTGGCGAGGGGTTCAGCATGTTAAAAGAAGCCATTTTTCGGGTTAAATTTTGTTGGTTAAAAGAGAAAAACGAGGGTTTCCCCCCCCAGGATTTTTTCCTGTATTGATGTTTGTCTTCTGGGGCTATAAGCCCTTGAGTTTCTTTTTTTTAAATTTAAAGGGTTTTGTTTTAATTGCGATGTTGTCACGGCCCTTCCCTTTGTATCGTCACCCCTGCTTGCATATTGGTGTTTGAAATACGGTTTGGGGGTCCTCCAAACCCTTTAAGAATAGTGGCTTCTATAACATGCAAAACCCCAACTTGCCAAAAACTTCTTCATCGCTATCCCACTTAAGAAAAACCCTGTGAAGGTCTGCTCACAAACTTACCCAATCCCCTTTTCCAAACACCCAATTTTTTTAGACCTAAAAAACCCCACTCGGTACTCATCAATGCACCCTTTCTTCACCTAAACCTACCGGGACTATAAATCCCATAAAAACCCAAAAGAAAGGGGGTGTGCCACCCCCAAAAACCCCTTTTTTAACACCTTTTAATGCAGGAACTTGTGACCCCTTCCCTTTCATAGGGGTAAAACAGCCCTCAGCTATGCTGATAAATCTTGCACTAGTAGGGGAAGGGGAAAGGCAATTTAAAACAACAGGCTCAGAGAGCAGGACCTAATTAGGGGCAGTTTTTTCCCAAGGAACTAGGCCTCAAGATCTCGGCCCGAGAAACCCTTTTGCAATGATTTTTCAAGGGCCCCGACCCAAATGAATAGATTACGTATTCAGGATATAGAACTTGAGGGGACGGGGCTCCACCTGTATTTGGGGAATCTCCCATTGAAAAAAAACTGCCCTTTTTCAGAAAAAAAGGCCCGAGTATGTCAGGCCCCACGTGCTCTACTCAACTCAACGCCATGAGACCCCAAAAATAAACGGGGAAACCGTAGGGCAACCCAAAAAATGTATTTCGTTTTGTACTATAAACAAGCTAAAAAGGCCCCCTCATTGACTACATGCACCGGCTTTAGCTCATCTCTTCCCACAGAGCAGGAAAAGGGGGGGAGGCGTACAAAACCAGGCGATAAGAACCCATGCTTGGTTTCCCCCCCTGGACCAAAAAACATATGTCCCCGACTGAGGCCCGGGTTCCTTTCCTTGGGTGACAGAGTAAAATACATAAAAAGCCCTTTCAAAGTGGGGCCCCGATTCTGCACCGGGAGCAAGGTACCCCCCCTAGGGGAAGGATATTAACAACCATTTCACAAGAATCCCCCCACTCTTTTAAAGGGCTACTCCTGGATTCTTCGGTTTTTTGCTGCGGGCGGAAACTGCTGCCTGTAAAAGCTTGCTCTGTGAGAAGAGTTGGGGACCTTCCTGTTGCTGGGGTACCATCCACCACCCCCCTGGGGCCCAGATCCAGCCGAAAGTTTTCATCATCAGCGCCCTCCTAATTTTCTCTTTCCCGTCCCAGACACCATCACAATTTAGCTGAACAAGCATGGCAACTGGCAGAGGGAGGGACATGTGCAGTGTATTTCACAGAGGGTTTTTCGACCCTGATAGGGAAAAGGCCCGAGCTGGACTGTTTCCACAAAGGTCACACACAAGGCCTTTTGGGGACTCCCTGACCCACTGCACGATCCTTCAACTGAGCTGGTGGCGATTCAGCAGGCATTGTCACATGCCCCACGACATCGCTCCGACCCGTCATACATGGTTTTATTCCACCTCTGCAAAACAAAGCCCTCCCCATCCCCTCAACCACAGGGAAAAGTTCACCTCATCACATCGATCCTGAGCATAATGACAGCCTTAGAAGTTTAGGGTAATAGAACGACATTTAACTGGATCCCCAGCCATGCTGGGGATCCGGGAAATGAGGCGGCAGATGATGCAGCCAAGCCGCAACAACTATCCACATGTTGGGATTACCGGGCCCAATCAGCCCAAGCGACAGGGGGCCAAAAATGGTGGTGCCAGAGCCCCGAAACTTATGGGGGGGGTCTTTTGGGGAAACCCCCTCCCAAAAAAGTGGTACCGAGCCCGGGGGACTCAGGGGGAACCCCCTCCCTATGAAAAGAACCGTCCCCAAACGGGATGTAACCCCCCCATCCATCGGCTTCCGGGTTTGGGGTTTCCCACAGCCAAAAATGAAAGGAAAACAAGGCTAGGAAAGGGGATGTCCAGTTTCTGTCAAACACCCTTGTCCACGGCCCCCCTAAAACACTATCTTTTAGATTCAAACTACTGAGACACTCCGCGGCAAATAGGGGGGAAAATTCCCCACCCGAAAGGACCCAGAATGACTGGGGGCCACACTATTTTATCATGGGGTCCCCAAAGAACCAGACAAGCGTTTTTCCCGTAATAATACATAACCTCCCCTCGCTAGTGTCCAAAGTTTCAAAAGGTGTCCCCTTTTGAGATCCCACTGAACTGAAACCCGAGGGGCGCTTGAGCGGGGATGCTCGCGTCATTGGGAAACCTTTTTCTCCATCGGGAGCCAGAACGGGGCATCGCAAATTTGGGGCCCGGCCAGGGCTATGGTCTTGGCGAACATTTTTACATACATACAAAAAAGGAGGAACACTTTTTCAGCAAGGCCCGTTGGGCCCAAAACAAAGGGAGGGGGTTTTAAAATTTTTAAACCCCAATTTTTTCCCTGTAAAAATAACCCTTGTGGGGGGAACCCACTAAAAACCCCCCCCTCTGTTTTTGCCCCAAATTTGTAAAAAAGTCCTCCTAAAAACCCAAAGGTAGTTTTTCCCTCTTTAATTTTTAAAAATGTTTCCTTTTCATTTAAAATTAATTAACCAATTTTATTTTTTGGGTTTTCTTGGGTTTAAAGTTTTTTAATTTTATTATACCTAGTTTATTATAAATGTTTCAGGATTATCCTTTAAGTGAATTTTAAATTTATTATATTTTTAGTATGTTTAATTTAGTCATCCTTGAATTTTTTTAAGATTTTTCCATTCTGAATTTAAAAGGGTTGCCCAAATCCGTGGAGGCTTATTGAAAAGGGATTATAAACCTTTGGACTTTGTTTTAACTTTTAAAAAACCCCAAATTAAATTTGCCTTATTACGTGCTTTTTGCGGTTTTTTTTGGGTTTCCTAAAAACCCCCAATCTTTTTGGGGGGGGCCTTGTATGGTTAAGTTTAATAGTTTTTTTTGGGTAGGGTTTTCCCGGTTAGATTGCTTTTTTAATTTAAATACTCCACTTTTAATAAAGTTGTTAAATTTCTTAATTTCCTGATTAAGTTAAAATTTAATTTTTCTCCTTCTTTGGGGAATTTGCATATACATTTTCCCCCTTTCAAATTGTTTTAATTAATAACCCGGGAAATGTTCCTGGGAAGGTTTGATTCGACCGGGGTTTAACCCTTTGACTTTTTGGGTTTTTCTTGGGCCATGTTTTGGAAAAAAACCCTTCCCCAATGCCTCTTTTTCCCTTAACAGTTTTTTGGTGGAAAAATTTAATTTTTAATCTAATTTTAAATTTTTTATCGTGGTAAAAAAGTTTGAGGTTTTAAATTATTTAGCAGAGGGTCTTTCCCGTGGTATCTAAGTATGTTTCAGAGGGTTTCTTTTTATCTTTATATTGTCTGTAATTTGCCTATTGGGGTGATTTCGTAATTTGACGGTAACGTTTTCCCTTTTAAAATTAAATTCAATTCTTTCCATCAATTTGGATGTTTGAAAGATTTTTTTATTTATTTAAATTCAGTTCTTTTGATTAAAAAAAAAAGGGATTTTTTTAAATTTTTTTTTAAAAAAAGGGGTTTATTTTTTTTTTTATTTTTGAAATTTTAAAGGGTTTTAAATTATTTTTTTAAAAAAAAAAATTTTTTTTAAATGAGGGGGTTTTTTAAAAATTTTGGAATTTTTTTTTTGTGAATGTTTTTAAAGGTTTGATGGTGCATTTCTTTAACGTTTGGAGGATTATAAAACTTGAAATGAATATATTTTTATTTAACGCCTCAAAGTTACTGAATTAAAATTATTGGAAAGAGGCCTCTGTGAAAATTGATTTAAAATTGTTTTTGGGTTTTAGTCTTTAAAATTTTGGATTCTTTTTTCCCAAAATTGGTAGGATTTGGGGTAATTTGTATGACTTTTTAAAATGGGATTTTATGCATTAATATAATTTTCCCTTTGAAGGGATTAAAAAAATATTGTTATGTTATTTTTGTTCTTTTTAAACCCTTGAAAACTTACCCGTGTTTTTGCTTTCTGTCTATCGTTAACATATCCTATATGAAGTTTTCAAATTATTTTTCTGTCACTTTTATTGGAATTTAAATTATTCTTTTGAAGAAAATAATTTAAAGGAATTCATTCTTTTTAGTTTTATTGAAATTTTTATTTTATGAGTTATAAATTTTTTTAAAGTTGACCTTTAAAGAAAAAGAACTAGGGAAAGGAGGAATTTTTTGGGTGGGGTGAAGAAATGTCTGTTGTACCGATTTTTGGGTTTGGGAAAAAATTTATTGGAAAAATTTGTTTTGTGCCCTTCTATTTTTATGGGGGGAAAATTTCCCATTTTAGCTTTTGTTATAGAAGCATTTTTTTTTTTATTTAGAAAATGTTCCAGATTTTCTTATTGGCCTATCCGTAATTAAATTCTAATTTTAATTTGTGAATAGGTGTCCAGGTTTCCTGTGTCGAATTTGCGATGGATGTGAAATAGGTTTGGGTTTTTTGACAAAAATTTTTTTGAATTTTTAAAATAAAATTAACCTAAAAATTTTGTCCTTTGGGTGGTTGGGGTTTGGGGGTTTTTTTGATTTTAGGAGTGTGGAAATTTTGGAATTTTGGGGAAGATTTTCTTTTGGGCATTCTTTTGGGTGTGTAAATTTTATGTCCTTTCCCCTTCCCATTGATTTTTTGGATTTTTTTTTTAATTTTTTTTTTTCCCCGGGATTTTTGGTTTTAAGATTTTTTTTTTTTGGGGTTTTTGGGGTTTTTAAAGGTTTTTTTTTTTTTTTGGGGATTTTTTTTTTTTGGTACTGCGAAAAAGGATACATAGTCCTTCCCACCAATTTTCCATTGCCAAACTTTTTCCAACATCTTTCCCAAAAACATCTTCCAATATCTACCTCCACAACCACGCCCATAAAGGAAATCACCAGTAGTGGGCGGGACAAGCCCCATCCTCTGCAGGGTATACAAAAACCCCTTGTAATGACTGCAAAAAGTTAACGTGGCGAAACAAAAGGGGACCTCCAAAACACGTTTTTTCAGAACACCAATACGCAACGGGTTGAGACACGGGAATGCCTCGTACAACCCAGTAATTCACACAACCACTTATAAACTACAAAACTCAGACTTACCCCCACAAAAGAAAAACACCAATACCGAAGAACCCGGGAAATCACACTTTTTTCTATATCCGATAATTCAACCAGAAAGTGGTTCTATAACAAGCGAACCACTTGCCAAAAACCCTTCATCGCTACCCACATAAAAACACTGAGAAGGTCTGTCACAAACTTGTCCAGTTCCTTTCCCAAAAGCCCCCAAATTTTTAGACTCACAACCCAACTGGGTACATCATCAGATGCAGCTTCTTCACCTGACCCACCGGACATAAATACTCGCGTTCCTTCCCCCCCAGGATTTCTGTTTGTGACTAAGAAACGTAGTCAAAAAAGGACACATTATATGATTTGTGTTTTATTCCCATTGTGCGGTATTTTATACCATTTATTCCATGCCCATAGTATTTTTAAGGGGACCTATCTTATCTCTGACTTTTTTTTATAGACCGGAAAAAACTTTTTGGGTTAGTTTTTAAAAAACCTTTAAAATTTTAAATTTCATAGCCCCTTTTGCTTTTTTTACCCCCTTTTTTTAATGCCCCTTTAAATGCAATATACGATTATAAGAACCCGTCTTTTTTGATACCCCAAAATTTCCCTTTTTTATGCCCTAGTAGAATTTCGCCTATTATTCATCCTTTTTGGGGTCTTTTTCTATTTGATCAATTTCCTATAAGGATAAACTTTCTTTGAGCACATTAGTGTTAAAAAAATGTCATTTTGATGCTCTCTTCGTTCCCCCAGTCAACATGATAAGTGTTTTCAAAGCCCATCGTAATCTGCAAAGCAAAAAACGGGACTGTTACGATTAACCCCAACAAATTATTTTCCATTAAATTTCACATGTAATTGATTTGTGGTCGCTAGCACCCAGTTCCTCTGAAACTTCTAATTATTAACAAGGGGGTTTCTTGTTTGCCAGAACTAAGTCAAGCGGGTTTAAACCCCCCCTTTGGTTTCTGCCAAACGTTTTCAAAAAGCAATCCGAACACTTCAAAAAATCGATGATTCAAATTCCCAGTAAAGAAATTCCAATCAATATAAAAATTAAAAGTCCCCTGAAAAAAAATTTGTCCCTTGTCCCCTAACAATTTCCTCCATGTAGCCCCCCCTGGTCCCTACCCAAAATTTTGGGGGACGGTATATCCACAAAAAATTAATTTTTCTGCCCCTCTGAAAATTCATCAAACGATCTGTATTTTTACTTCAGACTTAAACCCCGTTTTTATGCAACATTTCAAGCGATCTGGGACATACAATGCACCCCCCCCCCCCTTCCCAATATTTCTATCATTTGGGAAAAAATTTTTAAAACCCCCTGAATGTGACATTCTGCAGGCATATCCCATTTTTTTAAATTAAACCAGTTCAGTAAGGGCAAATACATCTATGTTACCTGCACTAGCAACTATCTCAACTCGTCCTTTTACCCCCAGCAGCGACTTTTGTGTAAAAAATTTTTTTTTTTTTCCCCTCCTATCTCTTTACCCTTCCTGCCCTTTCTGTTTTCCACAAAAACCTTTACTGTCTTTGTATTAGTGCATGGTTTTCCCAAATACCCTCCTCATTTTGCCTATTACTAGTTCTCCATACTCATTTACTACCCGCGACTTCAAGTTTTCCCCCCCCAAACCCATCCATAACTATTCCTAGTTTAAAGACCTAACAGCTCCCTCCACTGCTTTGGCCATCCCCCCCCCACCCTAGACAATAACCCCCATCCCTGGCTCATGCATTTCTCCCATAGAAGAGGCCCCTTTTGTAAAGAATTTTCTGCATTTTCCTTCAGTATTTGTCCAGCCACAATTGACACCAAATTTGGCCTTGGCAACCAACTTTTCCCAATCCTCTCCTTGGAAAAAATCCCAAATATAAAAGGTTTTCCCCCCTTCTTCCTAATTATCCTATTGCGACCTATACCTGCTAATCGGTCCCCTCCTACTTGCCAACATCTGCCTTAAGCATGGAAGAAAAAGGGTTGCTCCCATTACCTTCATGATGTCCCCCAGACGGCTAACAGTTCCTTCATCCCCCCCAAAGGGAAAAAACATACTCTCTGCCCCCTACTCCACCTTCAAACAGAATGCCCTATCCATGTACCAATCTGGCTACCCCAAAAACAACAAATTTTTTCCCTTTCCTTGGCGCGCCTAGTGATGCTCCGAGTAGTCGACTCACATTCCCCAGGTAGCATTACACCACTTGTAAATGTCATGCTTCCGATGGTCTTTTTGGGGGTTTCTGGGGATGTTCACTCACGCTCCAATGCTTTTCTTGTCCTCGTTGGGGCTTTCCCAGTAGAAACACTCACATTCGCAGAATGATTGGAAGTTTCCACGGCAGTTTCTGGTTTCTCGTTGTTTTCTGCCTCCCAAACCGTTTTTTTTAATCTTCATTGGTTCCCTTTCCCCGGGCCATGACCAAGCCCCCCTTTTAAAACCTGGGACTCACAACAATTACTACGAACCTCTTTTTTTCCCTCCGTTAATCGCCGTATCTCCCAGTTTAGAAACTCTGAGTTTCTCCACTGCTGGAAAGCTGCTCAAAAAGGGGGCATCGTGGTTCAGATTCAGAGAGCAACAAACAGGTTACAGAGCTAAGTACCGTCACCCTGTAAGTCACGCACCACTCGCTTCCTTCCACCCCAGGTATTTCTGTTGTGACTTGAAAACCCACGTGGGGCGAAACGTAGTAAATAAAGGACACTTTAAACTGCATTTGTGTTTATTTTGGCCACGGGAGTTATTTTTTTGGGTAGCTTTAGGTGATGCGTTTTGATAAGGCCTGCCTCTTTGGGGCCAGTAGGTTTTCTGCAGTTTTCCTACATTCTTATTTCCCTTAATTTTCAAAAGACGTATCTCTAAAGATTGCTGAATGGAAAATTATCCAAATAAATTTTCGAAAAAAATACTGAATGAATAGGGCCAGCTTTTAAAGTCAAAGTCTCAAGAATTTTAAAAACTGAGTGAATCAAGAGGAACCAATATATGACATTCGGGGCAGTCAAAAAGCAGACGCCCACTGCCAGTCTGTTGCCCCGCACAGGTTGGATCACGTGACCCAAGGGCAAAGGGGGGACTTAAACAAGTAAAACTTTCCCTGTGGTTTCCGACTTTTTGTATGTTTTTCGCATAAAAAAACCTACCTAACAAAAAAATTAAAAATCACCGATATCGATAATAAAAAAATTTAATTGAATAATAAAAATGATAAACCAGGGGTATTTTTTTAAATACGACAGATATATAAAGCTGAAAATTCATTTTAGAAAAAGAGCAATTTTCGCGCTATAATAAAAGTGAAACAATTTCTCAGACAACAGTTAAATATTAAAGGATGACCACCCCAGGACAACACCTCCCGTACGACAATAGGTCGCATTAGGGATTTGCAAGGGTACCGGGAAATCTTTTCAGTAGCCCTTTTTTTAATAGAACATAAGAAAATAAGAAAAGGGGGAACACTGCAGCGGCCTGTTGGGCCCTACCATGCAGGTCCTTTTTCAATTCATCCCCCCAACAAAACATTTTCCCAACACAATTTTTTAGTGCACCAAGAAATAACTTGAGGCAAGTCCCACCAAATCCAACCCCCCCCCCCTCATGTAAATTATCCAAAACCCAAACTTGAAGAAACCCCAAAGTCCCTTTGCCTCAATAACCCACTAGGTAGACTGTTCCACTCATCAATACCCATTTCCAACCAAACTTTTCCCGGGTGACGTGTACTTAGCTCCAGTGGGGACGTGTCTTAGCTCCATGGTGACGTGTACTTAGCTCCAGTGGTGCGTGTACTTAGCTTTGTGAAGACCTGTTTGTTGCTCTCTGGAATCTGTACCAGGGTGCCCTCCTTGAGCAACTTTACCAGCAGCTGAGAGAAGAGCTCAGAGTTGTAAGAACAAAGAACTAAAATGTAGGAACACTGCAGAAAAGGGGCCCACGCCCCCACGAGGCAGGTCCTTATCAAACGACACTACCCAAAGCTACTCAAGAAATAACTCCCTCCCCTTGACGCCAATCAACTGACAGCATAACTAAACGGGCCTCACAGGAGTATAGCGAAAATACCTTTGGACTTCTGTTACTTATACTTCTTGAGATAAAACCAAGTATCGTTGGCCTTTTTGGCACACTGGGGCACTGCTGTCTTGGCTTTAGATTTCTGCTTACCATGACTCCAATCTTTTTCACAATTGTTGACAAGCTCATTCACCAGATTAAGCTTCGAGGGTTATTTTCATTTCCAAGGGGAAAGTCCTTACACCAAACCAATTAAACTTCATCGCCATTTCTCAGACCAGACACTAATTTGTTCAATCGTCCTGAGTCATTATATCCCCCGGGAAAAAAGGCCTATCTTGTTCATCAGCAAACTTACTTTTTCCTAGTAATCCCTTCATCAAGGTCTAATGTAAATTAAAACAAGAGAGGGCCAAAACGATCCTGTGGACGCCACTAGTCTAACCCATTCAGATTTCCTCCATTAATGGAAAATCTCGCTTTCTATTGGTAAGCCATGCCTCAATCCATGCAGAACTTTACCCCCTATAACCCCAACTTTTAAAAAGTTGGTAGAAACGAAAAGTAAAGTTTAAAAGGGCACAAGTGCAACTAATGTGACATTTTTTTGTGGCAACGTTTCGTCTCCCGGAGCTTTATCAAGCCCTTACAAAAAAACATGGACACAGAGGGGATATAAAGGGGCAGGTGAGGTAAAACTAGTGGGTACCATTTTGAGTTTTCTATGGTAGTAAATATAGTGGAAGTGACAAAAAAAATACAGCTTTTTTTATCCTTTTTCTCATGTCGAATTAATTGCTTTTGTCACTACCCCTACTAACTCTTCTACCACAGTGAACTCGAAATGGTACCTCACTTTTTCACCTCACTCTGACCTTTTATAACCCTCGTGTCCTGTAAATTTTTTAAAGGCTTGATAAAACTCCGGAAGCGAAAAGTTGCTACAATAAATGTCACATTGTTGCACTTGTGTCCTTTTACTTACAAAGTAAACAATGTGTAGAGCAAATTTAAATTTTACATGAGTAAAAGGATATAAAAGCTATACTTGTGTAAAAAAAAATAGGTTTGGGCAAATAAACTGAATGAGGGACTTTTTTAAGTGCACTTCTGTCTTGTGTAGATAACAGGAGGACTAGTGATGGCAGGGTTTACTGTAATACTTTTATATCCTTTTACTCATGTACGAAATTTTTTGCCTACCACATTGATTCTTTTGTCACTACCACACATCATTACTCATTGCTCGAAATTTTCCCACGATGCATTACTTAAAAAGTAAAGTCAAACCACGATGGCACAACCTGAGTCTCCAAACACACTTGACTGTCGTTTGGGCAGGCTGCAATCAAATGTAATGCGATTTTTTTCCTCAAAGAGGGCCTTTGTCGTCGCGGGACGACAAAACCCGAGGGTGAGAAACTATTACCCCCACTGCACTACCACTTACGAACCAGGGGGTTTCTTGTCTTGACTTCCCCAGCATGAGGCCAGGAGAACTGTGTTCCCAAGCGACCGACAAATTCATGTAAGGCCATAAGAAATCGCATCTATCGAAGCAAAAACCCTTGGGCCAAGGGGCTTTATTCTAAAATACCAAGCTTACCCTGCTGAAGGTCACCTTTATGACGCCCAACATGGCAGCCCGAGTCTTTGCTGAGGGCCCGGCTATTTACTACTACATCAACCCCGCCTTCATCAAGCGAGAAATTCCCAAAATATCTCACAGTGCTATAATTTTTTATCCCAAATTACACACCCAAATGATTGTCCTACCCAAAGGCAAAAGTTCTGCTCCACCCGTGGCCCTGAGGGTCATGACTCAAGAAATTTCACACTGCTTCACCACCAAAAAGCTTTAATGCAAAAATACCACCATACCTTTTCTGCCAGGGCCCACCAAAGAGACATACTCAGAAACAACAACAACAAAAAAACCCAACCCCCCAACAACCCCATATTTTGCAACACCAAACTTCAAGCAGCACTACCCAAAATACTAATGCCACGCAAACTGCTCCAACCCCTTCCCTCGGACCTACTGCGATTTCCCCCAAGATTCTTTGTTGCATTATGTATCTCTGTACAAATGCAGCGACCTGGTTCCCTTAACACCACCCTCAATGAATTTCAAATAAATAAAATGCCTGGCCTCACATTCCCCCGTCCCCACCTTCCACTGGAAACCTAAAATCTACTGCAAAAATTTCCACACACCGGCTCCACCCTGTCACAACCCCCCACTAGACACAGAGTGGACCAAAAGAGACCTCTGAGACGTCGGGAAAACCCACCAATGAAGTCCACTACCGCTTTCATCCCCTGCAGGCAACTGACCATCGGAATCTCGCCTTCCCAGTTCAGCCACCAGCCAAGAAACAAAAAAACAAGACACGCGGGGCACCCACGGTGCCCCTTCACGACACTGCTGCACCACAACGGGTCCGTATCTGAAGGGTGTATACTTTTTACACAACCAAGGGTTAAAAAACACAATCTTCTTTAGAAACCACATCACCTCCAGGCGGAACAGTCAGTAAACCTCGCCAAACTGCACATACACCACTGAAGACTGACCCGTACTCACTGCCCAAAACCCAAAACCTTTTGGGGGAAATCAAATACACCTCAAAAAGGGAAAAACAGGTCTTCAGAATAGGCCTTTAAGACGGACCCCCGTCTACACGACTATCCATGACCATTCACCCAGCACTTTGCTGTCTGCTAAAGCTGGGGTGTGGCTCCAATCAACCCTGTAACTGCTGCCTCTGCCCGACTGCGCTTCTCTTTGGGAAAGTCAGCGCAAGATAGAAGAAGACGACATCCTCCAACCGGAGGGCCAAGAAAGAAGAAAGATGATTATCGTCACCCCCCACCCGGGGGGCCACTGCCGGGTCACCATCTGGAGAAGACCTGGGCCAGAAGGACCTGCGAATCAACATGAATGAAAATGAACACCAACACACGACACTCCACACAGGAGAGCACAGCGCTAGCACGATCGACACCATGCATTGCCCTTCTAGGGCATGGTTGGTGCCAGAGCCCGAGTTTGTACCTTACAAGATGAGGGGGGTACTTGTGCCTCCTCCCATGGGAGACTTAGGTCTCAGACACTCCCTAGACAGGGAGCCAGTGCCGGGCCACCACTTGGAAGGGCCCGGGCCGCGAAAATACCGGCGAATCTTTAACAACAACATGTATTGGAAATAAATGGTATAAAATACCGACACAATGGCAATATAAACACAAATGCAGTATAATGTGATCCTTTATTGACTACGTTTCGCCCACACAGTGGGCTTTTTCAAGTCACAAACAGAACTACCTGGGGTGGAAGGAACGCGAGTATTTATAGTCCGACATTAAAACTCTCCTCAGACACCTTCCTCCAAAGGCTCCTGGTGCCTCTGGCCTAAACCATATTATCCTGAAACACCTTCCTGACTCTATCATTACTGCCTACACAAACCTCCTCAATGCCTCCCTTGCCTCTGGATACTTCCCTTCCCTCTTCAAAGCTGCTACTGCTATCCTCCTTCCTAAACCCAATAAAGACCACTCTGACCCTAGAAACTATCGCCCTATCAGCCTCCTCGAAACTTTAGGAAAACTCTTTGAAAAACTCATTAATCATCGCCTTCGCAGATACCTGGAACATAATTCCTACTTTCAGAGGGCCATTTTTGGCTTCAGAACACACAGATCCACACAGGATGCCATTAACATCTTTCTAAAACTACAATCCACATAAACACAAAACAAAGAAACAGGACAGCCCTGGTTGCAAAGACTTTGAAAAAGCTTTTGACACTGTTGGCACGAGGGGCTCAAATACAAACTCTGCACTAACTTCAACCTGCCTCTCAATACTCGTAAACCCCCTCTGCAACTTCCTAGACGGCCGTACCATGAGAATCAAATTCCAAGGCTGTTACTCTGACTACTTCACACTAAATGCTGGAGTCCCCCAGGATCTGTCCTTTCCCTACCCTCTACATTTATACACTAACGACATTCCAACACCTATATACCACAACTCCATCACACTAGCCTATGCAGACGACATTACACAACTTATCACTCATGCCAATATAGATACACTCACACACAAAAACAAAATGGGGTTGACAGGATAGTCATCGGGGAACAAAAAATGGAGGATCAAAACCAATGCAGCAAAATCCAGCTTTACGTATTTTAACCCTACAGGAAACGTGATCCTCCATTACATGTCGAACTCAGAACAGCTGACACCCGCACTTACTTCCCTATCACACAATCTGTCACTGTCCTTGGCGTTAATCTTGACTACCTTCTTGGGTTACACGGACACATTCACTCAAGGCATGCAATAGCTAGTAAGGCCCTTGCGGGCCTCTACAAGCTGAAACTTGCCTCTCAACGCACCAAACTACACCTCTACAAATCCCTAATACGTCCTCTGATAACTTACTCTCCTCTAGCCCTCTCTCTTGCAGCAAAAACAAACTTACTTAAACTGCAGCGTGTCCAGAACAAGGCGCTGCGCTGGGTGCTTGATGTCAGATGGGAGGACTTCGCCACAAGCGAGTCTCTCCATGCCCAGTTAGACGTCCCTGCGCTGAATCTGTACTGGAAGAGGCTCAGTGACAGACAGATAGACAAACTTGAGACACGACATGACTACTGACCTCTCTCCTTGACGAAGACATTCGCAGACCCACCAAACCAACACAACCTTTTCTACTCCTTGCATGATCCTGCTCCTAACCCTACTTACAAATAACCTTGGATCCGCTGACACGTACCTTCTAAGACAGGTACCATTCTCTGACCCACGTTCGCCTTAGCTTTTTTGGGTTAAGACATGACTCAGTTCTGCACTCCTCTCTAGCTCTAAAGGTCGCAAGTCCCTTACTCCCAGCTCACCCCACCGGAGTCCCAACAGAAGAACCGGAATTTCTCTTTTCAATATCTGTCCCACGATCGCCTTTGCTGCTGGGTTAAGCCCTGGCTCTATTTCTACGACTAAGAACACTCCTCTCCAGCACTATTCTTCGTCTGTCCCGTCTTCCCCGCTCATCCCATTTGGGATCTTACCTGAACCCCAGGTAGTTCTGTTTGTGACTGAAAAGCCCACTGTGTGGGCGAAACGTAGTCAATAAAGGATCACATTATACTGCATTTGTGTTTATATTGCCAACAACATGTATTGTTTGTAATGGCTTGATAAAGCTCCTGGAGAGCAAAACGTTGCCACAATAAATGTCACATTAGTTGCACTTGTGTCCTTTTACTTTATATACCATGAGCTGCCACTTTTCTTAAGAGTCTCTTGTGAGGTACTTTGTCGAAGGCTTTACTAAAATCCAAATAAACAATATCATATTCCTTATCACTGTCAACTGCCTCAAATGTTCTATTGAAGAACGTCAGTAAGTTTGTCACACAGGAACGACCTCTAGTGAATCCATGCTGAGATTCATTTATCAAGTTATGCTCTTCAAGGTGACTTCTGATAATGTCAGCTATAATTGATTCTAATAACTTGCCCACTTTAGATGTCAGGCTTATTGGACGGAAATTTGAAGGAGTGGACTTATCCCTGATTTGAATATAGGAACCACATTAGCCATCTTCCACATCTCTGTCACAACACTAAAAAGGGGATGGACACATTCAATACACTCGTTAAGGCTGACTAAGCTCCATCTTGCATTCCTTAAGTAACCCTTGAAAAACAACTCATCGGGTCCCGGGGACTAATTTTGTTTCAGTTTGTCTATCTTTTTTAAATAACCATGTCCCTCGTGACAGTAATATTAGTTAACTTAAATTCACAGGAACTAAATAATTGCTAATTACTGGAATCTCATTTACATCTTCCTGTGTAAAAACTGACAAAAAATAGTCATTAAATAAGGAACACATTTCCAGTTCATTATCCGTCAGCTGCCCCTTCCCAGATTTCAGAGGTCCTACTTTTTTCCTTCACCTTCGTCCTATACACTTGAAAAAACCCCCTTTGGATTACCCTTTGATTCATTAGCAACTCTAATTTCATAGTCACGTTTAGCCTTCTAATCGCCTTTTTACTTCTCTTTTTAAGCTGAACATATTGGTCAGTAAGGTTAACTTCTCCTCTTCTGATGCGCCTAAAATTTCCCTTTTCCCCCTAATAGATGCTTTAGCCTCCTTTTTAACCCATTTGGGATCGTTATTATTAGACCAATTTCTCTCTGGGGAATGTATATACTCTGGCACTGAGTACATTATTAAAGAAAACAATCATAAAAGCAGATCCCTTCATATTCATAAGTATGATTATCGTCAATAAAAATCATTAGCAGATAACCCCAATCAAGATTAGACAGATGTTCCCTAAGTCCATTATAATCGGCAGAACGAAAATCGGGATTTTTACTGTATTATCATTATTCTTGCATTCCCAATTAATGCTAAAGGTGATGGTTTTGGGTGATCATTTGCGCCTAGCTCTTCAGTGATCTCCAGATTATTCACGAGTGTTTCCTTTTTTTGACAAGACTAGGTCTAGCAAATTATTACCCCTGGTAGGTTCATTTTACCCCTCTGTTTCAGAAAACAGTCCTGAACTTTTTCCCCATGAAGTCACTGGACTCTAGATTACCTGTCAAAGAATTCCAGTCAATTTGGCAAAAGGGTTAAAGTCCCCTACTTTTGACTACTTTTAACTGTTCCAAAGCCCTAACAATTCGTCCCAAAGAAGTCTCCCTCTATCGTGATCCAAGCCTGGAGGTCGGTAAAATTACACCTAGAATTAGTTTTTCTTGACCCTCCACGAACTATACCCAAACAGACCCTGTTACTGCTCCCATCTATTTTTATACCTGTTTTTATACAATAATTAATATTTTCTCGAACATACAAAGCAACTCGTCCCCCCTTCCCATTACATCTATCCACATTGAATAACTTAAATCCCTGAATATTACACTCAGCATCATAAACCCGACTCTTTAAAATCATACCACGTTTCAGTTAATGCAATGAATCAAAGTTCCCAGCACATGCTAACCAAACGTAGTTCATTAATTTTTATTTCTTGCACTTCGACTGTTAGCATAAAAAAACCATCATATGTTTTTTCTTCTGCACATTTTTCCTATTCATCTTTGTTTTTACACAATTTCGAAATTTATCATTACCCAGAGTTACTCCATGAAAAGTTACTATTAAGATTCTTAATATCAAGCATAAGTCAATATATCCATACTCAATTTTTAAAAAATTTCTAGACCCATACCTCTAACTAATCCTAGTTTAAAGTCCTAACAACCCCCTCAACTGAGTTAGCAAGAAAACCCACACCTGCCCTGGATAAGTGAACCCCATCCCTGGCATACATGTCATTTCGCCATAGAAGTTGTCCCATTGTCAATGAATGGTACTGCATTCTCCTTACAGTGTTTTTACCAGCCAACAATTAATACCAATTGCTCTGGACCCAACCCTTCATTACCAACACCTCTTCTTGGCAAAATGCCACATAAACAGGGGCGCCCCCTTCTTCCTAATCATGTCTATAGCTGTCCTGAACTTCTAACTAAATCCTCACTTTCTAAAGCTTGCCTACATCATTGCCTCCAGCACTGAGCAAATAATAGGATTGATCCCATTACCGTTCATATGTTGTCAAGCCGGGTAACAATGTCCTCCATCCCAGCCCCAGGAAAGCATACCCTTTGTCCCCCTACTCCTGTCCTTCAAGCAGAATGCCCTATCCATTGTACCTAACCCTGGCTATCCCCCAACAACAACAATATTCTTACCTTTCCCTTTTGTCGTTCGTCGGACGATCCCGTATAACCACATTCGTCGGGTAGCACCGAGAAGCGTTGGGGTTTCCCCCGGGATTTCCACAGCAGTCTTTCTTCCCTTTATTTTCGTTTCCTTCTCT
>NC_069435.1:840187-847780 GCF_026875155.1 Cherax quadricarinatus | reverse complement strand
AGGGATAAAGTGTTTGGGGGAGCATATAACTGTAGGAGAAGGAAAGCGGGGTAGGGTCATCTTCGAAAAGGTTGGAAGGGTAAGGGAGGTTTTTGGCGAGGGCTTGGACTTCCAGCAGGCTGCATGAGCGGTTCGATAGGAGTGAATGAGACGAATGGTATTGGACCTTGACACTGTTGGAGTGTGAGCCCGGTAATATTTAAGTGAAGGGATTTCGGAAACCGGTTATTTTATATAGCCGGCCCTTGAGCCTGAAATGGAAGTACATGTCCTGCACTTAAACTGCAACATTAACACCCCCCCTTTCCCAGAGTGCAGGCACTGTACTTCCCATCCCCGGGACTCAAGTCCGGCCTGCCGATTTCCCTAAAACCCCTTCATAAATGTTACTTTGCTCACACCCAACAGCACGTCAAGTATTAAAAAACCATTCGTCTCCATTCACTCCTATCAACACGCTCACGCACGCCTGCGGGAAAGCCAAGCCCCCGCACACAAAACCTCCTTTACCCCCTCCCTACAACCTTTCCTAGGCCGACCCCTACCCCGCCTTCCTTCCACTACAGACTGATTCACTCTTGAAGTCATTCTGTTTCGCTCCATTCTCTCTACAAGTCCAAAACCACCTCAACAACCCTTCCCACCCCTCTGGACAACAGTTTTGGTAATCCCGCACCTCCTCCTACTTCCAAACACAAATTTCTCTGCTTTATATTCACACCACACATTGCCCTCAGACATGACATCTCCACTGCCTCCAGCCTTCTCCTCGCTGCAACATTCTAAACCCACGCTTCACACCCATATAAGAGCGTTGGTAAAACTTTACTCTCATACATTCCCCTTTGCCTCCAAGGACAAAGTTCTTTGTCTCCACAGACTCAAGTGCACCACTCACCCCTTTCCCCTCATCAATTTCTATGATTCACCTCATCCTTCATTAACCCATCGCTTGACACGTCCACTCCCAAATATCTGAATACATTCACCTCCTCCATACTCTCTCCTCCAATTGATATCCAATCTTTCATCACCTAATATTTTTTCCTCATAACCTTTCTCTTTCCTTTATTCACTTTAAATTTTCTTCTTTTGCACACCCTACTAAATACATCCACCAATCCCTGCAACTTCTCTTCAGAATCTCCCAAGAGCACAGTGTCATCAGTAAAGAGCAACTGTGACAACTTCCACTTTATGTGTGATTCTTTATCGTTTAACTCCACGCCTCTTGTCAAGACCCTCGCATTTACTTCTCTTACAACCCCATCATAAATTTTATTAATAATCCCACGGTGGCATCACACATCCTTGTATAATGCCTACCATTACTGGAAATAATTTCCCTCTTCCTCATAATTCTACCTTGAGCCTCACTATCCACGTAAAAACTCCTTCAACTGCTTTCAGTAACCTACCTCCTACACCATACACCTGCAACAGCTGCACATTGCCCCCCTATCCACCCTGTCATACGAACGCCTTTTCCAAATCCCATAATTGCCACCAAAGACCTTAAGCCTTAATCTAAATACTGTTTTTTCACCTATATGTTTCACTGTAAACACCTGTCCCACACACCCCATCCTTCCTAAAAGCCCGTCCTTGTCATCTGCTATCCTATTCTCCGACTTACTCCTTATCTTTCAATATTAAACTCTACCATACACTTTACCAGGTAATACTCCCATCAGACTTATCCCCCTATAATTTTTGCACTCTCTTTTGTACCCTTTGCCTTTATACAAAGGAACTATGCATGCTCTCAGCCATCCCTAGGTACCCTTACCCTCTCCATACCACTTAGTTAAATAATGCACCAACCACTCCAAAACTATATCCCCAGCTGCTTTTACATTTCTAATCTTTATATCCCATCAATCCCGCTGGCCCTTACCCCCCTTTCATTTTACTACTGCCTCACGAACTTTCCGCACACCTCACAACTGGCTCCTATTCCTCACATCCTACAAGATGTTATTCCTCCTTGCCTTAAAACACACGAAATCACATCTTCCCTATCTTCAACAACATTTAACAATTCCTCAAAATATTCCCTCCATCATCCCAATACCTCTAACTCTCCATTTAGATAAGTCTCCCTCTCCCTATTTTTAACTGACAAATCCTTTTGTTCTCTAGGCTTCCTTAACCTTGTTAATCTCACTCCAAAACTTTTTTCTTATTTTCAACAAATTTGTTTGATAACACTCTCACCCATTCGCTCATTTGCTCTCTTTTTACTTGCTCACCACGCTCTTAACCTCTCACTTTTTCTCCATATACTCGTTCCCTCCTTGCACACTTCTACATTGTAAAAAAATTTCTCAATTCTAAATCTTTTCTCCCTTTCACTCTCTTTACATCATCATTCCACCAATTGCCCTCTTCCCTCCCGCACCCACTTTCCTGTTAACAACAAACTTCTGCTGAAAACACTCTATCACTACTTTATAAAAACCTACCCCATACCTCCTTCGACCCCATTGCCTAGCTCTCATGACCCATCTATCCTTCCCAATAGCTGTTATATCTTACCCTAACTGCCTCCCCTCTTTTAGTTTCTAACCTTCACCTCTCTCTTCCCTGATGCTTCTATTCTCCTTGTATCCCATCTACCTTTTACTCTCAGTGTAGCTACAACTAGAAAGTGATCTGATATATCTGTGGCCCCTCTATAAACATGTTCATCCTGAAGTCTATTCAACAGTCTTTTATCTACCAATACATAATCCACCTTTACCTACCCCCCCCTGACCATTGCCAATCATACTACGTCAGTTCGCCCTACATCATATCTTGTATACTTATTAATCCTCTTTTTCTTAAAATATGTATTACCTATAACTAAACCCCTTTCTATATAAAGTTCAATTTTGCAAGAATTGCTGGCTACACCTCATGGATGAGAAGAGACAGGCAAGGGCAAGGAGGTGGTGTTGCTGTGTGCTTCTCTAAAAGTGTTCATGCCCAGCACATAGATGTTGCCACCCCTACACATCTTGAAATGTTCTTCAAGCTCTGTATAAACACTAGTACCTCTGTACTAGCATGTGCAATGTACAGACCTCAATGGCAACATGCAGACCCTATCAACTTCCTAATGGAAAAATATTGACTCCCTTCTGCTACAACACAACAGTCAACATATTATAATTGTTGGTTGACCTCAACCAGCACCTTATACGGAGGACTTGTGACCTCCATGCAAGTGTTTGACATGAGAAACTTTGGTTATTTCCCTACCTCATATCTCTGGCTCCTCCCTAACCCATAGTGATTGATCTGCAGAAGGCATAGTCACTTGGTCAACACCCCTCGCTACGTAGGATCGGTCCCCTGACCACAAGCTGTTTTTACACACTTAAGATCCCAACAGAACGAGGTGGGAGTCCACACGCACAACCGGGCTACGGTAAAGAGGTAATTGCCAGCCCTTTGCTCTGAGCTCGCCACCACCGACTGGAATGCCTCCTTCTCCAGGGGGATGTTGACAACCAAGTGAAAGCCTTCACTGGACACATCCTTAATCTGGCAACAAGAACACATTCCCTCACCGGCAATATTGACAAAGCCTACAGATCAGCCTTGTTTGGCTTTCGTTGTAGAGAGGCTGCACTGAGAAGTACAAAGTCTTGGCCGAAGGTATAAGAAGACATCCTACCACCATAACAGGAACTTTGCCAACATGCAAGCCTGTAGCATATGGGTGATGTTCAAAGTGGGCCATTGCTAAATGGGAGGTGGACACTAAAAGATAGTTACATCAGGTAGGGTAGCTCCAAAAACCTGGTGGTCCCTTGGCAAGGACAGACAAGTATCTGCCTGATGAAACTTATTTTCCACCTCTAAATCGACGGATGGGACCACCTCTACTATAGTCAAGAGAAGGCGGACCTATTTGCTGAACATTTGCGACCAAAATGCCAAGTTCCTGATCCAGCAAGGGACCCTCCACTTGCTAGCTGCAAGAACTGTGTCAAAACTGTCAGTGGTGACAATAAGGGCAGGAGGAGTGCCTTTCCTTCTTAACATCACTTGACCAAGAAAAAGGCTGTGGGCCCATACGGTTGAGCCCAAATTGTTGAAAAAAGTGCAGACCTACTAGCAGCACCTCTAACTCGCATCTTTCAGCACGCCTAGTACAGTGTATATGGCCCTCTCCATGGAAAGAGGCAAATGTAGTCCCTGTTCACAAAAAGAAGAGCAGAGAGCAGATATCAGCAACTACAGACCATGTCACTCCTGACAATCTGGAAAGATTCCTTGAGACAATAATTCTTCAAGACCAATGACAGATTTTATTTGACTACCACTCACTACGTTGTGATCGTCAATATGGCTTCAGAAGGTTACACTGCGCTAACTGTTGTAAACTCTCCAACTAAGTGGCACCAGACACTGGATGAATCCAAAGTCAGCTGTGTGGTAGCACTGGACATTGCCGGCGCTTTCGACCGGTGTGGCACCAGGGCCTCATAGCAAAACTTCAAGCACTGGAATTGCAGGCTCTACGCTATGTCTCTCTGTGATTACCTTCATGGTAGAATCTTTTTTCCCTTAAAAAAGTGGGGGGGGTAAATCCTCATGGAAACGGAAACAGCAAGGCAATCCGTAATGGGGCAGCGTTCCACAAGGAAGTGGCTGGGTCCACTTTTATGTGAATGTCTACGTAGCAACGACCTTCTTCATCTCATCCCAGAAACACAATGCATATGCAGAACGAATGTACACTGACATTCACTTATCTAGAGAAGAAATGCCAGTGCTCTAAGCTACAACAACACCAGCTGAGAGCTATATCAGCTTGGGGAAATAGATGCAATAACATTTGCACCGAGAAAACGCAAATGAAGATCGTACTCTAGCACCATGATGTAATGCTGTGCAGTTAGTAAGGATGAATTGGGACGATGTTTGGCACCTGGAGAAGAAGTTGATATCCTTGGGTGAAATTTGACTCCAAACTAACCATGAAGAACCATGTTTGTAAATCTTGCAAACAAGGCAGCAGGAAGCGTACAAGCACTTCGCCGTATCTCGCACCTGCTTGACAGTAGGGTTTGCAAGAATCCTGTACGAAGGCACAAGTACCTCACACCTTGAGTATGCTCCACTTTCTTGGTTTGCCCTGCCCCCCTCTCATCTGCGAACTGCTTGACAGAGTAGAGAACAGAGCAAGACGTCTCATCTCTCGCCGATCCCATCCTGCTAGATCTGTCCATTTCAGCAGAGGCCTAAACATAGGAGGGAAAAAAAAATTTGGGGATGGGTGGCCTTACGTTAGTACAAGCGCCAATATTGTCAAAATATCACACTTGGATCCACTTCGAGGACAGCGTGAAACAAGCTTTTATGCCACAAAGACGGGCAGAAAGCAGCAACTTCACTCTGGCTGGTACCCTTCTCCAGAACATCACTCCTCTGAGATCATACAAACCCCAGGATGCTCGATATGGAACCTTTCGTAACAGCATAATGATGTCACACAAATAACGTCATGATCAAATGAAAATGCTGGCCCACAGATGGCTCCAACCGTCATCCTGCCTCTTCCCCTACTTGTACGTCTCATAACAATAAAAATGCTTTCAAATGACTGATGGTAGGGAACAGCTCTTAGCTTGCCAATAAAGATAGGAATCCTTATCCTGTATAGCTGTCCAAAAAGCTAGGGATCCTTAAACCTTGTCAAACCCTGTGTAAAGAAAAACAAAAAAAAAAAAAAACAAAAAAAAAAAAAAAAAAAAAAAAAGGGCTACCATTAGCATTTACAACTGGCAACCCCAAACTTAACCTACCACACCCTCCCTAAAAGTTTTCTTCCTACTTAGCATTCCGACCCCTACCACAATTACTCTTTCACTTGGTTCAAGGCTCCTATACATCACTTAACATCTCCCAAAATCTCTCTTCCCTCTGAACATTCCTCTCTTCTCCAGGTCATACACGCTTATATGAGACCCAACTTCTCGCATCCAACCTTTACTTTAATCCACATAATTCTTGCATTAACCACATTCATATTCCTTTTCTCCTTCATAACTGATCATTCAACATTACTGCTACCCCTTCCTTTGCTCTAACTCTCTCAGATACTCCAGATTTAATCCCATTTATTTCCCCCCAACGAAACTCCCCTACCCCCTTCAGCTTTGTTTCGCTTAGGGCCAGGACATCCAACTTCTTTTCATTCATAACGTCAGCAATCATCTGTTTCTTGTCATCTGCACTACATGCACTACTCACATTGTCAAGGAACAATGAAAGTAATGCATCAAAGGAAGGCATATAAAGAGTCTAGCCCACACCTCACTATCACATCCACAACAAAGCAACACCTGACGCGCGACTCATTAGAATGGGAACACTGCAGCAGGCACAACTAGACACCTCCTTCACACAACCCACCAACAAACTATTCTACCCAAGAATTAAGAATTTTAAAATTTATTATTTGTCTAAGGTATTATTAAATTCTTCCCAAATTCTATTAATTATAAATGGATCTAATATATAAACAAAGAAATATTCAATTATGACAAACCCCTAGAAACCGTTACAGCAATTTCAATAAAACTTCTACTGAAAGGCAAAGATGAATTTAGTCCAAACAATTTTACTTCCACTAAACCATCTTTACCTTACATGTATGGACTAATAAAAATAAAACCACACAAACCAGGGAACCACAGGACCAATTATTAGCTCCATAGGATCAGTTTCACATAAATTATCCCAATGGCTTGTTGACATTTTTGAGCTCTATTGTTAGCAAAATTTTCTAACTTTAATGTTAAAAACCAACATAGATTTAGTTGATAAATTAAGCTCCTGAACTGACTTTAAATGATTTTAACATTGGTTAGTTTTGATGTTACTTCCTTGTTTACGAAAGTTCCCGTTGATGAATTATTAAGTTTCAATATCTGAAGAACTCGTTAATTATGATTACCATTGCCATTCCTACAATCATTAAACCATTATTAAAACTTTGCATTGTTGATGCAAAAATTGTATTTAATGATACGATTTGCACTCAGAAGTTTTGGGTATGGCAATGGGAAAATCCTCTTTCACCTGTTCCTTATAACCTATACATAATTGTTTTTTTAATCAAGTTGCTTAACATAATCTTTCCTAATAGAGCTATATGGTTCAGATATGTTGATGATAATGTGTGTCCATATGCCCAAGAATGTAGATATACACCATTTCCTTAGGCAAATTAATAGCTTAGTAGCCCATTCTATAAACTTTACTGTTGAGTTTGAGAAAATAACTATTGCCTTTCCTAGATTTTTAAATATTATGGTAATAATGGAATTCAAATTTAAAATTTACAGAAAACCCTACAAATCGCCTGTTTCCTATTTACAACTATTATTCTTCACAGTCAAGAGAGAGTTAAACTGATTTCTCATCAATGTTTTTGAGAAGTTTTTTTTCTTCACGTATTTGTAGTCCATACTTTATAGATGAGGAAATATCCAAATTTTTATGAAATCGTTAACTATTGAAATACCCAAAAAACGTTATTGGGATTAAATCTTTTAAAATTGCTAAAATACTTTTTTCAATCCAAAAGGACTA
>NC_069435.1:832687-835187 GCF_026875155.1 Cherax quadricarinatus | reverse complement strand
AATAGTGGTGTGGAATATAATGCAAGAATTCGTAGTTTTGGAAGTTAGGAGTAGGGCTGGATTACCAAAACTGTTTGTCCAGAGGGCTGAGGAAGGTTGTTTGAGGGGTGTTCGGACCATTAGAGAGAATGGAGCGATTCAGAGTGCCTTCAAGAGTGTCTCAGTCCTGTCAGTGGAAGAAGGCGGGGTAAGGGGTCGGCCTAGGAAAGGTTGGAGGAGGGTAAAGGAGGTTTTTGTGTGCGAGGGGCTCGGACTTTCCACAGGCAAACGGTGAGCGTGTTTGATAGGAGTGAATGGAGACCAATGGTTTTTTAATACTGACGGTGCTGTTTGGAGTGTAAGCAAAGTAACAGTTATGACGGGTTTCAGGGAAACCGCAGGCCGGACTTGAGTCCTGGAGATGGGAAGTCAGTGCCTCACTCTGAAGGAGGGGTGTTTAAGTTGCAGTTAAAACTGAAGTGTAAAGCACCCCTTCTGGCAAGAACAGTGATGGAGTGAATGATGTGAAAGTGTTTCTTTTTCGGGGCCACCCTGCCTTGGTGGGAAATCGGCCAGTGTGATAATAAATAAATATGTATATATATATATATTTAAAGATATAATATATTATATATATATATTTATATATATATATATATGATATAATATAATAATGCATCTACATTTTGAATCTACAGAGGGTGGCTCGGGGCGTCAATACCCCCACCGCAGATAGGTCCATGAACCAGTCATTCCGTGATCAGCCTGATTCCACCAGCTGTTACCGCTGACCCGCACGCAATCCTTCGTACGAATCAAAGCTTGGCCAGGTAGGTACTGAGCATGTTGGTGTACATATACCTGTGAATCTACATTACATATATAAACTTATTTGTGTGTGCCTATGTATAAGTGTGAGAATGTAAAGCACGAAAATGCATGGATCTAGTCCATGCATAGCTGACCATGTACCGACATTTTTGCATATTTAGGTGTATGTAATTCTTGTATTTGTGTATTCATTTTTTTGTTGATATATGTAAAATTATTAATAATATATATATATATAAATCTATATATATATATAATAATAATATAATATATATATATATATATATATATATATATTATATATATAATATATATATATATAATATATATATAATAGATATAAATATATATATATATATATATATATATATATATACAATAAATAGATACATATATATAATACATATATATATATTACATACTATATATAGCTATATATATATATATATATATATATATATAATATATATATATAAATATATATTATATATAGATACATATATATATATATAATATATTAACATATATAATATATATATAATACATATATAGATATAATATATATACAAATACATTCCAGTCATACTAGGAGGCATTGTGTCCCGCAAGTCCATCACAGATTGCGTTACCTGCTTTTCTGTCCTCCGTGTATTGCATCCAGAAGCTTGTACAAGCGATTCTTCCCGAACATCTAGGGACAAGATATAGCCAGACCAAAAATTCAATTGACGAGCAATGATCTGGGATAAAATTCTAACGGGCTCTGGAGCCAGACCTGCTCCCCCTCAACAACAACAACAATCGCACTGGGATGGTCCAATAGTGGAATAAATGCCTCAACAATGCTTCCAGAGTGTGTCAGGGAAGGATAGAGCCCCGCCTCCTGCAGTGAGAGCCCCTCATGCTGGGGACTTTCTGTTGGCTGTATCCCAACTCCAGCCTTGGCACACTCTCGACCCACAGACCCATCCGCATCGGTGTTGCCCTTCGACTTGCCCCCCTAATCTCGCCGAACACAGGTGTATTGTGGCATGAAGCAGCCCGACCGATGCGGTACCATGGTCATGGTGCGAAAATCCGAGGGAAAGATTGGCAAGACATGAGGAGTTTAATAACATTGTCAAGAGGAGCCTCACAACAGCTGGATGCCCAGCAGTAAAGGGAGCCCAACCCCACTATGCAATCTGATGGCTGCCAGAAGCGTCCAGAATGGTATCCACCCTTCAAGCCTGGACAGAATGGGGAAGCAGGTGTGTGGGACTATACATGTGCGTCTACTTGGGGGCTGAACCTATCTCCAATACACCAGGAAGGGAAGGAGGGGCACTTCCAGCTTCAGGGAGTCCCAAAAGTCTAGAAAATAGGAGAACTTCCATCATTATATGGTTTGTTCCCATAGCTCAGAGACCCTTGGCTCATGGGGAAAGAGTGCATCTAAATTCCTAAGGAGCTGGGAAAAAAGAAACTCATCAGGTAACTAGGAACCCAGGGCAGCTAGTTTTTTCTGTTCCACGCCAGTGCGGCTGTTCAAAGGGGTAATGCCGGCTGTATTTAGGGCACACGCCCCAGCTCTGAGAGCTGGATGAGATTTCGCCTTTATAATTGGTGTTACAAACGTAAGAACATGTACGTATATATATATATATATATATATATATATATAAATAATATAGTATATATATATATAAAT
>NC_069435.1:807244-832187 GCF_026875155.1 Cherax quadricarinatus | reverse complement strand
CAGCGGACGCACCTCTGAGCCATCTGAAGCCTCTACTTCTCTTTACTAGGGTAAGTACTGTAAGTTTATTCAGTATACACAAAATACACTTACCTACTTATCATACATAACAGCATATGTGGTAAGAACTTAAGATAACCCATAAAATTCAGAGTGACTTATTCCATTAATGGGGTCTTTAATAATAATAATAATAATAATCATAATATAATAATAATAATAAATAATAATAATAATAATAATAATAATAATAATAATATCTTTATACAGGCCTAGCTGACACCAGGTAAACTCCAGGTAATACCTATTTCATTCAGTTTGGAAAACAGAGCTGCAAATGATCCACTTAACAAATGCTAAACGGATCGCCCTTCACAATACAGACAGAGGGAAAAATCCTAGGATATCCACCTAGATAGTAGCCTCAAATTTCACACACATAGACCAGGACACTGGAGTTTACCTGGAGGAGTTTCGGGGGTCAACGCCCGCGGCGCCGGTCTGTGACCAGGCCTGCCTGGTGGATCAGCCCCTGATCACCAGGCTGTTGCTGCTGGCTGTCAACGCAAACCAACGTACGCGCCACAGCCCGGCTGATCAGGAACTGACTTTTAGGTGCTTGTCCAGTCCACTTGAAGCTTGCCAGGGCTGTGTAATCCCCCTTATGTGTGCTGGGAGCAGTTGAAACAGATCTCGGGCGGCCCCTGACACTTTATTGTAATGGTCTCTTAACGTGCTAGTGACACCCCTGCTTTTCATTGGGGATTGTGCATCGTCTGCCAAGTCTTTTGCTTTTCGTAGTGAGTGATTTTCGTGTGGCAAGTTCGGTACTAGTCCTCCTCTAGGATTTTTCCAGGTGATATAATCCATGTATCTCTCCCTCCTGCTTTCCCAGGGAATACAGGTTAGAACCTCAAGCGCTCCCAGTAATTGAGGTGTTTTATCCCGTTAATGCGCGCCGTGGAAAGTTCTCTGTACATTTTCTAGGTCGGCAATTTCCACCCCTGCCTTGAAAGGTGCTGTTAGAGTGCAGCACATCCAGCCTAGATAGAACAAGTGACCTGGAAGAGTGTCATCATGGGCTTGGCCTCCCTAGTGTTGAAGGTTCTCATTTATCCAGTCCTGTCATTTTTCTACAATGCGATTGATACAATGTTATGTCCCTTGAAGGTGAGATCCTCCGACATAATCACTCCCAGTTCTTGACAGTTGGTGTTTCGTCGCTCTATTTTGTGCCAGAATTTGTTTTGTACTCTGATGACGATTTAATTTCCTCATGTTTATTTACCATACTGAGTAATTGAAATTCTCATCGTTGAACTCATATTGTTTTCCGCAGCCCACTGAAAGATTTGGTTGAATGTCCGCCTGGAGCCTTGTCAGTGTCTGCAATGGAAGACACTTCTCATGCCAGATTCGGTGTCATCTGCAAAGGAAGACACGGTGCTGTGGCTGACATCCCTTGCTAATGTCGGATATGAGGGATGAGGAAACAAAGGGAGCAGAACTGTGCCTTGTGGAACAGAGCTTTTCACGCGTAGGTTATGGAAAATTACATTTACCTGGATGAATCTCATTACATACATCAAGTAAATGGCACAAAGAAATTATTATTTATCAAAGTTGCTGTGAAATTAGGTGGGCAGTAGCTCTGAACTAACTCAATGGAAGTTATCTTGAATTTGAACCTCTTGTTTAATGTGAATGTTTTCAGAATTCTAATTTTATGCTCAATATACCTACTTTGTCTCTTCTCTCTCTACTCTTGCCTCTTTTCCCCTCATCTTTTCATCTTTGTAATTTTGTGATAAGGTGAAGAACTCGCCTGTACCATCCATATATTCATTATATGTACCATATTATTAACACACATACAAGAGGTCCTCTGAGTGTGTTTTGTGGGGTGTGTGTCGTATTGAGTGGTGGTGGTCCGGGTTGATATGTTTGGAGGTGTTCATTGACCACGAGCACTTGTGTCTTGTGATCTATTTTGGGACTTCTGACTTTAGTAGTGAATAATTTGCTCTTGCATAAGCCTACAAAGGGAAAGATAAGCGAGGAATACCTGTCAATAGAGTATCCTTCTGTCCTTTAACCAAGGCTTCAGAAGTGATTCTAAAGAAATGTCTGTAGGTACAGCCGCAGGAGGAGTTCTTAGTCCTCATGGCTATTTAATGTTTCTGATAATCTCTCCTAAATGCTCTACCTGCCTAACCTAAACATAAGCTATAAGCTATGCTGATGATATCATATCCCATCCAACAGGCTAAGAAGATGAATATCCATTCTAATGAAGTTCAAGCAATTTGTATCGACTAGGCCCATAATATCTCTCCTCTATAACTAAGATATTACAAGCAAACGACATCCCCCACCCATTCTATTTGCAGGGATGAAATCATTAGCTACTTAAAACTTACAGATATTCTTGGTGTAGATGTACCCTTTAACAAATCCACTATACCACAACTAAACAAGAAATTGTAAAGCTAGGCTACAATGCTCTCAAAGCTGTTGCTTGGCTACAATCCCAACTATGGCGCAAATGTGAGAATCGTGAGAATGAATGTACATAGCCTATGTTAGGTCTTATTTTGATTATGCTGCTCCCATGTTGATATTACTAGAGAAAGTTCATCTCCGACCCTTGGAGTGAGTTCAACAATGAAGCCCTCAGGTTTATTCATGGCTGTCCAGATCAACAAAATTCATAACATGAGGAAGGAGCCTTGGTATTTCTAGTATCAGTGATAGGATTGTTTGAAATTAACACTGTACTCGTATTAGAATGATAGGAACGAACCAGACACTGTCACAGTGAATCTTCCAAGTGACTAGAGGTAAAGACACACAATCTAAATGGATTGTGAAAACGACGTGCAATTGCATTAAGTTTTTATAACCTGCATGAACTGTATCACTGTAGTCACAAAGCACTTCACCCCTCCATGGAACAGGATGTGTTCATTAATATCACATACCTATCATGTCCTCCACAAGAAGCTCATTGGTCTAGTAATCCCTTCCTAAATCTCTGTTAGAGCAACTGCTCTGAAGAAATTTCTCACTAGCTGTTAGTAACACATTTAATCACATGTGTGTATATACACTGATGGATCTAACAGAGTCTTCTGGAGGGCTGCATTTGCTCTTGTTGCCACCTCCCTAGTAAGAATCGATAATAAATTTGTTGAGTTAGGCATAAGAATTAACAACAGTGCGTCTACACTGCAAACTGAATTGTTTGCAATCCAATGGCGCTAAAGCTAACACATGAACACTGAGCTTGGACTCTATCATCCATTACTGATTTCATATTTCATCATTAGAAGGCTCTTGGCTCATATAATCGACTCCCAACAACATGCTCATTGGGGAAGCCAGGTATAGATACTCAAAAATTAGGGACAAAGGATTAAATGTACAATTGCTATGGATCAGGGGGGGGGGGGGGGGGGGCCGGGCCCCCCCATCACACATTGGATTACTCCTTCCATGATAAAGTTGATATGTTAGCCAAGAAGAGTATCGAGAAGGAGAATGTAGAATATAACTTGGTATAACTGTGTCTAGCATTAGGAATAATAAGAGAGAAGTAAATAATGAAAATGATTGTTTATATGAATGGCAGTTAGAAGCCTGAGTAGATCTATAACCCACTATGATAACATGAACGTAGATAGTATGTTTATGGAGCAACCTTGCAAATGTGAACAGACTGACTGAGTTTGTAGTGGCCAGGCTTAGGCTTGGGTCACAAGTACCTCTGGCAGTTTGGGGAGACACACAGATGATGACAAACTAAATGTAAATTATTGATCAGGCATATGCGGTCACTCTCTGAATACTATGTGCTTAATTGTCCACTTATGAGGAATAACAGGACAGACAGTAAAGTATAACCTATTGACATGTCAAGATATCTTCTTAATGAAAAATAAGATACCAGTTATACTAAGCAAATTTTCCCCCCCCTAAATTGCTTGTAACAGATAGTGAACTATAGATATGTAAATATAAATCCATATGTATTCCTGTTAACCCTTTGGGGCCTAGTTCCTAGGCCTTTTGTGTATCCATATGCTCTCGCGCTACCGTCCACAGGATGGATATGGGGTGCACAATAAACTAGCCACTTCGGTGGCAAAATCTAAAAATCTAATAAGCGAGGAATTCTTGTGTTGTGAGTCTTTCACGAGATATCATCACTGGCAAACATGGCAACTGTCATAGAGGAACCTATTTCTGCAGGTGATGGAAATGATGATAGTTTCCAGACCTTTAAAAGTAAACAAAAGAGAAAAAGTGAGAAAGGGCTAGAGCGTCGACGTAGTCAGACACTTGACTCGTACACAATGTGACACTAAACGTCCTTGGTGCACAGAGGCTGCAAGAAGTCTTTCTTCAAAGGAAGAATGTGTTAAGCTGAACTTCCCTGACAACACCCCGCTGCCTGCTTGGGGCCTAGTTCCTTGGCCTTTTGTGTATCCATATGCTCTCGCGCTACCGTCCACAGGATGGATATGGGGTGCACAATAAACTAGCCACTTCGGTGGCAAATTCTAAAATCTAAATCTGCCTGCTAAGTGTGCATGGCTAATGGAAGCTGTAAACAAGTATCCTAACTCAAGGATCCAATTTAGGAAAAACACACACAACTTTGTGTTTGTGGAACAGAATGCAGAACTGATCAATGATCTACTTAGTACACTTTATGGGGATATTAAGCTGCTCCGACCTCCATCAGACACTCACCACTTTAAAAAATGGGTCAGTATCATAATCTTTGGATACTCTCACTGCATGGACCCATCCCATTTGACTCTCAGTGAGCATATCATCAAGCCTAAAAGACTTAAAGGAAAATCCCAAATTAATGCCGTTGTGGGGTCCTGTGCCCCTCCCCCGAATATCTGGGTGCATGGATTTACGTTTCCTAAACATCGAAGGTGTACCTACCCCTACCCCCTAAACGTAGGTTTTACTATGGCCATGTTTTGCAGTAGACTGTGGAATCTAACATTCTTGGTGTGGTAAGTGGTGGCTGGGAAACATTTCCCTAGAGAATGCACAGGTAGGCCCTGAACAGCCCAAAAATCAAGTGTATTACTGTAAAGAAGTTGGGGTTACAGTTTCCCACAAGGACTGCATCAGAACCAAACAACCTTCGATGTAAACCTGATAAACAGCCTTTAATGTAACTGAGGATGAGGCACATCCATCTACCACAGCAATCCAGAGACTGAACCTCTGCAAAGTGTGCAAGAACCCCACCTCACTGCAAAGGATTCTGGTGATACCAGAATGCCATCACACACACCAGTTGTGGAGGGCTAAGCCATCCCTGCTAGCCACTTATGGATCCACAGTCTTGCCACTACAGATACCTATGGCTATACACGATTATGGGGATGAGTTTGTCATTTCTCCCAATACACCACAACTACAACATCAACGGACAACACAAGGTAATCCCCCCTGGAAATTGAGAGATGAGTTCCAGCAAGCACAGACTAACCTGCAATGAATGATGAAACAGAGAAACACTAAGGTAACCATGGTACCTGTTTAAGTGATAGTGTTTATAAAGCACTAAACGCCAGAAGTGCCACCTCCGAAGGCATTGGATTTCGCCTGACCTTCCTCATAACAAATGGCCAGGTAATAAATTGGGGGACTTCCTTGAACAGATCCTACAAGTTTAATAAATATATGTAATCAGAATGATGCTCTTGAAGCATGGTGATGGATGTAAAAAGTGGCAGACTCAATATCCGTACAGCATCACACAATTTGTGAGAAAGTAGCCCATAACTCTTGCCTTCAAGACTGCCTTTATAACTGGCTGTCAAAATGCCGAAAAATGCTTAAAAATAAAGGTCCTGAAGTTAAAGAGGGGGGGGGGGGGGGGGGGGGGGGGGGGGGGGGGGGGGGGGGGGGGGGGGGACGACAAACTATGCTATTTTCTCTTAAGTATTTATTTATTTATTATTATAAATTTGTGCACACATACCAGAGGTACAAAAAAATACAGGATAAGAGCAAGTATGCCAAGCACACTTATACTAGGCTAGCATTACGGCTGGCTTAAAATAACTATAAAGATTAATTAAGCAATGGAATGAAGTCAGTGATAAAACATTAATGTAAACAGATTACTATAAAGCACAAGTGAGTATTACAAAGACAGGTCATTATAAGGATTCTGTTTAGTAGTGTAATTAAAAAAATAATAAAGTTAGATGGGTTTTTAGGTTAACATTTATGTGATATAATTGTGAGAAACATTTAAGATATACTTTTATAAGGTTCAGTTATTCAGTATTTATTTGGTTTTGGGTGAAGTAAGTGATCTTTGAGTAGAGACTTGAAATTTTATAAACATGAAGTGTTTTCTTTTATATTTACAGGTAATGAATTCCAGATTTTGTGTAAAGGGGGCCTTTTTATGGCATTGATTTTGCAATAGTGTGGAGATAACACGAGGAACATCAATAGAGTGACTGTGCCTGTGTGTTATGGTCATGTGTTCCTGTTGAGGTGGGCAAGGAGAATGATTTTGAGGGGAGGTTAATATCAGAGTTTAAGTGTTTTCGATGTATGTAATAGGGCAGTATAAGTATGGATTTTTGTATGGTAGTTAGGGTTTAGTGTATTGAATATTGGTGGAGTGTGCTGCCTGTAGTGAGAATTTGTTATCATTCTAACTGCAGCCTTTTGTTGGGTAATTAGTGGTCTGAGATGGATAACTGTTGTTGACCCCATGCACAAATTCCATAGGTGAATAGGGTAAATAAGAGAGTGATATAGGGCCAGGAGGGTGACTGTGGAACATATTCACGTACTTCGATAGTATGCCTACAGTCTTGGAAATTTCTTAGAAATCTGTTGTATATGTGTATGAAATTTAGAGTCTATTATCCAAGGTGGATTCCTAAAGAATTTTTCCCTCCTGTTAGCTTTGTGATAGTGATCGTTTATCATTATTTAAAGAGGGACATCTGTACTCTGTTACCAAACTGATGAAGTAGTTTTGTCATTGTATGTTTAGTGTAAGTTTGTTAGTCTCATTCCGGTAGATATTTCTTTCTGTAATCGGTATTTACAGTATTGGCTAGTTGACTGGGCACGTGTGAGAGAAAGGACGTATGAGTGTCATCTGCAAAATAGTGTGGGTTTGCGAGTAATTGCGAAGCCATTTTGGAAAGGTCATTTAGATAGGAGAAAGAGAAGAGGGCCAAGGACACTTCCCTGTGGGACACACCAACTGTAATTGTTAGCGCAGAAGAGTTTGCCCCATTTGCGTAAAACATATGGCTTCTGTTGCTGAGGTAATGACTTGAGGTAATTGAGGGAGTGCCCTCTTATACCATAGGTGACAATTTTTACGTGGAGCAAGTCATGGTCAACTGTATCAAAAGCTTTACGTAAGTCAATGAAGATCCCCAGTGGGACTTCTTTTTCTCTATTGCAGTGTATATATGTTCTAGCATTGTATAATAGCATCATAGTATTTTTATTAGGCCTGAATCCAAATTGGCAGGTTGATATGTACTGGAGATAAGGTAGGAGTAGATTCGTTTTTATGAATTAGTTTTTTCAAGATTTTTTGAGAGAGGGTGGTAAGTTGGATATTGGCCTATAGTTATTCCAACTCTGTTTGGTCTCCTCCTTGTGGATCGGGTGACCCTTGCTATTTTGATACTGTAGGGAAGGTGGAGGATTCAAGGAATTTTGTTAGCAGTGGATAGATTATGTGTGGGGCCCGGAATGGACGAGTTGTGGGACGATAGCACTTGTGACACTTTTTGATATATAAAGGGTGTAAGGTACTTAAATCGTCCTGCCTGTTTTTAGTTCATTGATAAGATAAGGGAGACCTCGTATGGTTATCGAGCTAGGAACAGTGATGTTCGGGGTAAAGTTGCCGGTGAGGTATTATTTGGTGGGGGTATCTGGGAGCGGGTGGGGTGGGGGGGGGGCAAGGTTTTGCCCTATAGTGGAGAAGAAATCATTGAGTCTGTTTGCTGTTTCTGTTGGTGGGAGTTGGGGTTCATCTGATTTTGCTAATTTTATTTCGCTATTTCGTGATATCTTTTTTGTTCCCAGAATTTCAGAATTTCACTGTAGTCAAATCATAATAGTTTTACCATCTTATGAGCAAGAGATTGTAATAACTCACTACAATGGATACATTACAAATCTTTTCATGGAACATTGCTTCCATCAGGAAGCGGTTGCCTGACTTACATCATATTAGTGCAACCAAGAATATTGACGTCATCTGTTTGCAGGAATGTAGATTGAAAGATGGAGCACCTCCACCAAAGTTGCCTGGATATGCAGCTTATAACCTAAGGTCAACCAACTGTTGTGTGATGTATGTCAGAAAGAACCTGCCACAGTTCACGTCCTTTCCTTGAAGATCGAGTAACTATGGCAGTATCTTCATGGTGTCAAAGTAATATGCAGAGCGATTTTTTCCATAAACATTTTTAATCTCTATGACCCCAGCGAACCATTTTCGACTGATGCTTTATCAGATCGCATCAATAGTGAACCTACCATCATTCTTGGAGATTCTAATGCCAGAACATAAGAATATTTGGTGGGTCTATAACAAACACCAATGGAACTAAACTAGTGAATTGCTAAATGAGCATGATAATGAGCGAATTGTGGGCACGACTGAGCCTACTCGACATATATGGTGGCATACTACAGATCTGTTCTGGATTTAATAAATCACTAAACGATGCATGACTATGTCATAAGTTGGTGATCTTCTATCTGATCACTTCCCCATGACTAACAACTGTCAACTTGATCACATCTTTCAGCAATCAAGGATCTAATAACTGAATGAGGGAAACTTATTCTCAAACACTACCAGGAACACAGAGGACAACTTTATAACCACTTGGATCAATGGTATAAAGAAATTACGAGCGCATTGCCACACAAAAATTTAATGATGATTTAATTACCACTATTGAGAGTGTTTCTCACTAGATCAGTGGGCAGAATAGGAAACAAAGACCCTCCACTATAAATTACAATAAAAACCAAGTAAAATACTATATGATCCACATCTACGCATCTAACACTTGCAGCTAGGAAGGATTGGTAAGCATACCGTGAATGTAAACCCCAGACCTGCTCAGAACGTTCCAAGCTGCACTAACACATGCAAGGAATAGAAAGGAAGAACTTAGGCAACAGGAAGGGAACAGTTTTGTTAGTGATTAAAATAGGTCCACCCCTTTGATTTTGGCCTTGTAAAAGGTATAAATAAAATAACCAGAAAAAGACTTGCAATGTGCTCATAGCCTCTTTCCTCTTGCAAAAGCAAATTGACCTCATAAATGACAGGTCCAAAACATCCAGCATGAAAGCCCTTCCATCTTCATATTAGAAAAAAAATTAGAGAGTACTTCTGAAGAAATGTTTGAAAACTGATTTAATTTTATGAGCCCAAAATAATGATGAAGAGTGATTGCCTCTTACCGAGTATGAATTTATAATGCATTAACCAAAGTCGATCAACTGCTCCTGAGAGGATGGATAACCTATGATATTCTCAGAACTCTAAGGCACGTGCCTTAACCCTTTGTTGGCACTGTATAATCTCATTTACATTGAGGGCGTTTCTCCTACTTCTGGACCAATAGTCTCATTGTGCCTATCCCTTACCCAACAGGCCGATACATTTAGGCCGATCTCCTTAACTAGTTGTTCTTTGTAAAAACTTTGAAAGAATGATGCTTATACAACTGTACTAACACAGAATCAGACACCAACTTTCCCCCTAACCTCTATGGTTCATTAAAGGTAAAAGGTGTGCAGAAACTGATTTCCACCTTTCTCACTGCACACACCTCTACTAGTTTTTAACCACTTTTCTTGATCTAAAAATCTGCATTTGATATTGCGAACAGAACGCGTTATACTACCTGAACTAGCCAAAAATGAGTATTGTGGTAGCTACTCGCTGGATAATAGGATACCTGTCAAATAGAGTATCCTCTGGTTCTTTACCAAGGACTCAGAATGGATTCTAAAGAAATGTCTTTAGGGTACCTGCAGGGAGGAGTTCTTAGTCCCCATGCAATTGATGTTCTGATACTGCTCTCCTAAAGCTCACCGCCTCACTCTAAAACATATAGCTGTATAAGCTATGCTGATGATATCATGATCCATACAACAGGGGCATAAGAAGATGAATACCATTCTTAATGAAGTTCAAGCAATTTGTAATCGACTATGGCCTCATAATATCTTCCTCTAAACAAAGATATTAACGCAACGACATCCCCCACCCATCTATTCAGGGTGAAATCATAGGCTACGTTAAAACTTACAGATATCTTGGTGGAGATGTACCCTTTAAACAAATCCACTATACCACAACTAAACAAGAAATGCAAAGCTAGGCTAAATGCTCTCAAAGCTGTTGCTTGGCTACAATCCCAACTATGGTGCAATGTGAGAATCGTGAGGAATGATGTACATAGCCATGTTGGTCCTTAATGCATTATGCTGCTTTCCCATGTTGATATTAGCTAAGAAAGCCTCTCGACCCTTGGAGTTAATGCAAAATGAGCTCTCAGGATTATTCTTGCTGCCCTAGATCTACAAAAGTTCTTAACATAGGAAGGAGCTTGGTATTCTAGTAACAGTGATAGGATTGTTGAAATTAACACTGTTCTCGGTAATTAGAAAGTTTGAGAAACGAACCAGACACTGTCACAGTGAATCTTTTACCAGTGGTCTAGAGGTAAATACACACAGATCTAAATGATTTGTGGAATAACGTGCCTGCATTAAGTTTTTATAACCTACATAACTGTAATCACTGTAAGGCCAACAAGAGCATTTTCACGCCCTCCATGGAAGATGTTTCATTTTAATATCACATACCACATAGTCCCTCCCAAGAAGCTCATTGCTAGTAATCCCTTCCTTAAATCTCTTGTTAAAGCAACTGCTCAAGAAGAAATTTCTCACCTAGCCGGTAGTAATAAGTTATCACAAGTTATATACACTGATGGATCTAAACAGGAGTCTTCTGGTAGGGCTGCATCTGCTCTTGTTGCCAACCTCCCTAGTTAAGAACGATAATAAATTTGTTGAGTTAGGCATAAGAATTAACAACTGGGCGTCTACACTGCAAACTGAATTGTTTGCAATCCTAATGGCGCTAAAGCTAACCTATGACACTGAGCTTGACTCTATCATCATTACTGATTCTATGTCATCATTGAAGGCTCTTGGCTCATATAATGACTCCAACAACATGCTCATTGGGGAAGCCAGGTATAGATACTCAAAAATTAGGGACAAAGGAATTAATGTACAATTGCTATGGATCCCATTACACATTGGATTACTCCTTCATGATAAAGTTGATATGTTAGCCAAGAAGAGTACCCAGGAGAATGTAGAATATAACTTTGCTATAACTGTGTCTAGCATTAGGAATAATATTAGAAGAGAAGTAAATAATGAAAATGATTGTTATAGGAATGCAGTTAGAAGCCTGAGTAGATCTATAACCCACTATGATAACATGAACGTAGATAAGTATGTTTATGGAGCAACGTGCAATGTGAACAGATTGACTGATGTTGTAGTGGCCAGGCTTAGGCTTGGTTACAAGTACTTCTGGCAGTTTGGGAGACACACAGATGATCAAACTAAATGTAAATTATGTGATCAGGCATATGGTCACTCTCTTGAACACTATGTGCTTAATTGTCCACTTATTGAGGAATACAGAGACAGACAGTATAATAACCTATGTGACATGTCAAGATATCTTATTAATGAAAATAAGATACCAGATATACTAAGCAAATTTCCTAAATTTGCTTGTAACAGATAAGTGAACTATAGATATGTAGATATAAATCCATATGTATTCTTGTTAACCCTTTGGGGACTAGTTCCTAGGCCTTTTGTGTATCCATATGCTCTCGCGCTACCGTCCACAGGATGGATATGGGGTGCACAATAAACTAGCCACTTCGGTGGCAAAATCTAATCTGTGAAAATTTGTCTGGACTGCCTCCAAGTGAGTCGCCCACCCTGGCAAGCTCTGTTGACACCGAGCTCTGAGGTCGGTACCTCAGATTTTCATAAATGACTGATGTTGCAAGAAATCTCGCCTGCATGCACGTTTAAAGGACTAACTTACTTGGTAATGCAGAATTTATTCTGGTCTTCAACCTCCCTAAGCTTAGCCCCTTTGGACTTCCCCTCAGAAACCACGTGCAACCGGGAGCCTTAGTTCCTGCAATATTCAATCGATATTAGTGACCTGCCTGTACCTCAGAAGTTCCTGTATCCAAGGGGGTGTGTATCCCCTAGTATAACTATGCAGAAACAGACACTAGCTTCTAGGTTTACAAGAGACAAAAGTACGTACTGGTCATGAACTGCCGGCTGCACAAAGGCCACAGCACGACTCACTCGCAATTTTCCCCAGACACTGGCCAGGATCCTAAGAAAAAAGGGAGGTCTTGTCTTACTGTATGTGCCTGACGGAGGAGGACATCTACGGTACATTGAGGTGCCTCCACCAGATTTCCCCAGGTCTAATATGTGAAGACACATGGGGGCGCCGCCTGCTGATCATGGCACGTGTTGTTCAGATGGTGTCTAGTCTTAGAAGGAAGCTCTGGCGTCTTCGAGACACGTGCCTCATCTTTCAAACTTGGGCTGCCAGTTCTCCCTAGCTAACATAACCTAGTATTTGCCTACATTCGGCCTATTACTACCTATGTAGATATAAATCCATATGTATTCTTGTTAACCCTTTGGGGCCTAGTTCCTAGGCCTTTTGTGTATCCATTTGCTCTCGCGCTACCGTCCACAGGATGGATATGGGGTGCACAATAAACTAGCCACTTCGGTGGCAAAATCTAATCTAATCTAATCCTAATATTAGTGTACTAACAGTATAAACTACCTACTTCTACCCTGAAGGGTAAATCTATCAATTAAGAAGTACCCTCCAACCATCTTCGCCAACCCGGGTGGGTGTGTTTGTGTTTTGGGTGGGTGTAAGGGCCACCCAACTCTGCCGTTCTATAATGGCCATGCTGGGACCTTTGTATGCAGCATCTGTCCTGTGGAGACCTGGAGAGAGTTCCGGGGGTCAACGCCCCCACGGCCCGGTCTGAGACCAGGCCTCCTGGTGGATCAGAGCCTGATCAACCAGGCTGTTGCTGCTAGCTGCACGCAAACCAACGTACGAGCTGGAACTTTAGGGACAAAATAAATTTCCACATCCTTCCACCAGCGAAGGTAGGCGCTAAGTCTAAATCAAGTTCACCTTCCGCGAGCCCCCACAGTGGACCCTGGACATGAGTGCCATCCGGCCACTCTCGTCGAGCAGACTCTGGTCTAACTTCAACCGTCCAGTTTCCCCTGCGTGGACCTCTGGGGGTGTAAACTTGTTGGTTCCAGTGGTCTTAGTACCCTTTCCTCAGAACACATGACCATAACACAAGGCACAGATCACTCTTTGATGTTCCTCGTGTCCACCTCACACTATGCAAAAACTCAATGCACATAAAAGGCCCTAAAATCTGGAACTCATTACCTGTAAATATAAAAGAAACACTACCTGTTTATAAATTCAAGTCTCTTCTAAAAGATCACTTACTCACCCAAAACCAAATAAATACTGAATAACTGAACCTTATAAATTGTATATCTTAAATGTTTCTCACAATTATATCACATAAATGTTAAACCTAAAACCCAATCTAACTTTATTATTTTTTAAATACACTACCTAACAGAATACTCCATTCTACTGAATGTACAACAATGCATACAACCATATGACCTGTCTTTGTAATACTCACTTGTGCTTTATAGTAATCTGTTTACATTAAAGTTTTATCACCGATGTCATCATTGCTTAGTTCATCTTAAGTTAATTTTAAGCCAGCCCGTAATGCTATGCATAGTATAAGTGGCTTTGGCATACTGCTCTTTTCTGTATTTTTTGTACCTCTGTATGTGTGCACAAATTTTTAAATAAATAAATAAATAAATAAATAAATAAAAAACATCTTTCGTATGTCTAGCCTTGACTGAGCGGCTCCGTACTTTCCCACCCAGTGGCCCACATGCCCTGGTAGCCTTTCCTCCCACTGATACAAGGTTCCCTGGATTTAATGGCAATCTATCTCCCTCTTTACATACCCTGTAAAAGTGTTATCCCAAGGTGGCCGAGTGTTCGTCACTCCCTACCTGGTTCAGCTTCCCTGGCGGTTCATCGTGTATACTGGTACTCATTATCACTAATCCCCCAGAGCTTCTCTCTCTGGCATGGCAGGGAATTCAGGTGGAATCCTGCCGCCTATGATGTATCCTACTGGGGATCTGTATAAACCAATTCCTTCCCTAAACGTCCGTCGTGTAAACAGGAAGTCCTCTATCTTATTGGCTCCCACCAGGATACCTACATTTCTGACTGTGTCAGTGGTAATTCCCTGGTCTGCCAGCTTCACGTCAAGGTCTTTCAATCGCTTAGCTGCTGCAGCAAGACCTCTCACTGTAATTGCCGTGGGTAACGTCTCTACCACCAAGGCTGTAATGTCTCTGCGATGTCCACCTAATTTGACTGTGACATCCACCACATCATAAGATTTGGGTGGGGCCTGACTTATAGCCCCTCCCAACATCATACTAACTTTCCTTGTGGCCTTCAACTTTAATTTAGCCACCAACTTCTTTGTTATCAAGGATACTTGTGCTCCTGAGTCAAAAAATAATCAGGTTGTTTCGGACCTGTGCCCATTCACAACCTTTGCCATGACTGTAGGTAGGGCAGCACCTCCGTGATTCTCACTCGGATTAGAGACTTCACTCTCACTAATCACGCTGGCTACCATTTCAGACTCAGACTCACTTTCTATCTCTACCTGAGAGATATCCCTACTAGCCTGGGGTTCCCTTAAATTATTGGGACATAGTGCAGTATGGTGCTTACCATTGCAATAGACTCGACACTCACTGAGCTGGGTGCCACAGTCTCTCGCAAAGTGTTCCCCACAACACTTGAAGCAGAGTCTCAACTCCTTTAGTCTCTGTTGCCTACTGCTCAGTGTTGTATACTCCGGGCAACTCGTGCTAGCGTGTTCGCCTTCGCAGAACACGCATATCCTGGCATGAGTGCCTCTGAGGTTCTGCTTAGAGGTTCTTACCTTAGACACTTCTTTACCATAGTACACTCCAACATTAGTCGTATGAGCTTTAGACTGATCTCTCGAGATCTTTGAGTAACTATCTGGGATTTTATGTGGTGATGGTGGTGACTCTTCTCTCACACCTATACTCAAATGAGAAACGAGATCTCCCAACCCCTCAACAATTTGTTGTATCGTGAACCTATTCGTCCGATATTTTAAGTGTAACTCATGCACTGGAGTGCTAGCCAGTTTCCTCTGAATCACCTGGCTAAAAACCCATTCTGAATCATCCTCATCATGCAAATCTCTGAAACTATTTGTCAAGCTCATAATTTCAATACGGAACTTCTCTAGGCTTTGACGGTCATGTCGGTAAGTCTCTAGATCCAACAACCGATAAAGTATGGCCACTTTTATCTCTTCAGTGTTTCCAAACATGTCTTCTAACTGGTCTTTGGCATGTTGGTAATTAGTGTCAGTAATCTGGTAGTGCCGGACCAAGTCTAAGGCTTTACCCTTGAGCTATGATCGCAAATACTGCAATTTGACGGCATCTGACAAATCGTTCCTGTCATCTATCTGGGCTTTAAACTGATCCCAGAAAGCAATGTACTCTGTTAGGGTTCCGTCAAATGTCGGTAAATTCAACTGGGGCAACCTGGGCAACATATTGACAGGTGTGTGGCTGTTTGTGGTACCTGCGGTGTTCGACACCACACTTGGATTACTAGCCTTTAATGTCCTTAACTTATCTTTGTACGTATTCATCTCCTGTTGACAATCTACATCATCCTTAGTGAAGTCGTCCTGAGCCTGCCGAAGACTATTCTGGGATTAACCATCCTCAATAGCCTGTAGCTCATATGCTGAGAATGCTCGTTCGTAGGCTTCCCATTTTTCCCCTAAACGCTTCAAGCAGTCTTGCAAATCATCACAGTCTACTTTACTGCGTTGGCTAGTAGCCTTGCACCTGTTGCGCGTTCTGTTCAGATGCCCTTTGTATGCCGCCACTGATCGTTTTAATTTTGCTAACACTGAACCAGACTCTTCTGAACTCCCATCTGCCATTGTCGAGGTTTAATTAGGAGTGTGACACTATTGACCTAAGAAAAGCTTTTGACACAGTAGACCACGGCATCCTACTCCACAAACTTGACCATTATGGTATAAGAGGCCATGCGCTTGCATATTTCAAATCTTACCTTACTAATAGGTATCAGTATCTCACCATTAAAGACACAGCATCAACAACACGGCCACTTGATACTGGAGTTCCACAGGGAAGTGTCCTTGGTCCCCTGCTCTTCCTCATATACATCAATGCTCTTCCAAACGTATCTCAACACCTGAACCCCATTCTCTTTGCTGACGACACGACTTATGTCATCTCTCACCCTAATCTTGCCACCCTCAACACCATTGTTAACAAGTAGCTGATCAAAATATCGACTTGGATGACAGCCAATAAACTTACGCTTAACACTGACAAAACCTACTACATTATGTTTGGTAGCAGAGCAGGAGATGCACAAATTAACATTAAGATCGACAGCACTCTAATTGCCAGACATAATGAGGGCAAATTCCTAGGCCTATACCTCGACAACAACCTGAATTTCAGCACCCATATCCAACACATAACCAAAAAAGTATCCAAAACGGTTGGGATCCTCTCCAAGATACGATACTACGTGCCGCAAACTGCCCTTCTCACACTACACCATTCACTTATATATCCATACCTCACCTATGCTATCTGTGCTTGGGGTTCAACTGCAGCAACACACCTAAAGCCAATAATAACCCAACAAAAAGCCGCAGTAAGAATAATCACTAAATCCCATCCCTGGCAACACACCCTCCCACTCTTCATAGATCTAAACTTACTCCCTACTCCCTGTTCAGTACATCCACACTTACTACTGTGCAATCTACATCTACAGGACCTTAAATTCCAATATTAACCTTGACCTAAAACGCTTTCTTGATAGTTGTGACAGAACCCACAGGCATAACACCAGACAAAAACATCTCTATGACATTCCCTGTGTCCGACTAAACCTTTACAAAAATTCAATGTATGTCAAAGGCCCTAAAATCTGGAACACCCTACCTGAAAACTCTAGAACTGCAGACGCATTCATCACCTTCAAAACTACCATCAGAAAACATCTTATCTCCCTGATACACCCTGTCAACTAATTACACGAATATCACCTGGTGGTTCACACTTACACTCACTCACCCATTTGACCATAAACAGAAATATCAATCTCAGTCTTAAAATAATGAATCTTAACTAGTCATAAGTTGGCCTGTGATTCTCCAATACTGAAACTCTGTATAGTGCCAAAACAAAAGCATTCACATTGCTGAACTCACAAACTAGTATTTAGTCACTTAGCCATAATACCAACTTACCTCATAATTTTGTAATATTTTAAACTTAAGATTTAATCTAAGTCTGCCCGAAATGCCTAGCCATGCTAGGTGTTCTAGTGGTACACTCTGTAATTATTATTTTACTACATGTAAACCACACAATAACCAAATTCTGTAAACTCAGCATTGTAATCCTTATAGAGAATAAACTTTGAATTTGAATTTGAACTGACTTAGTCCAACCCACAGCACGTCACGGTGTTAGGCAAGAATGAACGAGTCTCAAGGCTCCTCAACAAGTTAACGATTCCCTTTGTTATATTGACTCTACTCTGACTTAAAATGTACACTGTTAGCTCTCAACCCCAACTGAAATGTATACCAATGTGAAAGCTTAACCTAGCAATTTCGTGTACAATGTCAGCAAATAATTACAGGACTTAACCTAGTCTGTGGTACAAGTCACAAATCCCACATTAAAAAATGAATCAAAGACAATGAAAATCACACAATAAAAATGCAGTATACAAATTAAAATTACTTGGTTAGCACAAATAAATTCAACAATTCAACTTGTGAAACGGTAAATAAAAAATGTGTGTAAACAGCTTGGCCTAACTGTGCCCAGCTTACTCAGTCTAGCGTGGATGGTTGGATAAAGTAAATCCTAACCTAACTAATGTGTCATAGCCTAAACCTGGCTTAGAATTCACATAAAATAATAACTAGGTTAAATCAGTCCTAGCTACTATAACTGTTGTAAATATTGCACAAGCCTAGCCTAACTGTGGCTACCTTGCAAATCCACTGTAAGTAATTAACACACAAGTCTCCTACTCTGGATTACTTGTAATCACTGTAAATAATTAAATTCACAAGCTTCTCTAGCCTACCTGGCCTGCCTGTAAATTACTGCAAATAACAACTTCTGTGTATAGTCAGCTTGGCCTAGCCTCTGTGTTAACTATGGGCCTGTGTGCTAACTTAACCTAACTCTGTTAAACTTGTTCCTAACTGTGGCCTAGCTATGTTAATTTTAACCTATCTATTCCACCGCACGGTTCAAAGGACCACTTGTGAAAATTTGTCTGGACTGCCTCCAAGTTGGTTTGCGTGCAGCCAGCAGCAACAGCCTGGTTGATCAGGCTCTGATCCACCGGGAGGCCTGGTCACAGACCGGGCCGCGGGGGCGTTGACCCCCGGAACTCTCTCCAGGTAAACTCCAGGTAAGTGAGTCGCCTACCCTGGCAAGCTCTGTTGACACCGAGCTCTGAGGTCGGTACCTCAGCCTCACAAGTGGCTCATATATATAGGACAGATTTTCATAAATGACTGATGTTGCAAGAAATCTCGCCTGCATGCACGTTTAAAGGACTAACTTACTTGGTGATGTAGAATAGAATCACCAAGTAATCACATGCAACCGGGAGCCTTAGTTCCTGCAATATTCAATCGATATTAGTGACCTGCCTGCACCTCAGAAGTTCCTGTATCCAAGGGGGTGTGTATTCCCTAGTATAACTATGCAGAAACGGACTGAGAGTCGAAGATCAAAATGAATTTTTTATGAGAGAGCCACAAAATTTGATTAACACAAGCCTATCCGATGTTATCCTGACGCCAAATGACTTCGAACAGGCGATAAATGACATGCCCATGCACTCTGCCCCAGGGCCAGACTCATGGAACTCTGTGTTCATCAAGAACTGCAAGAAGCCCCTGTCACGAGCCTTTTCCATCCTATGGAGAGGGAGCATGGACACGGGGGTCGTCCCTCAGTTACTAAAAACAACAGACATAGCCCCACTCCACAAAGGGGGCAGTAAAGCAATAGCAAAGAACTACAGACCAATAGCATTAACATCCCATATCATAAAAATCTTTGAAAGGGTCCTAAGAAGCAAGATCACCACCCATCTAGAAACCCATCAGTTACACAACCCAGGGCAACATGGGTTTAGAACAGGTCGCTCCTGTCTGTCTCAACTATTGGATCACTACGACAAGGTCCTAAATGCACTAGAAGACAAAAAGAATGCAGATGTAATATATACAGACTTTGCAAAAGCCTTCGACAATAGCGCACAAAATGCGTGCTAAAGGAATAACAGGAAAAGTCGGTCGATGGATCTATAATTTCCTCACTAACAGAACACAGAGAGTAGTCGTCAACAGAGTAAAGTCCGAGGCAGCTACGGTGAAAAGCTCTGTTCCACAAGGCACAGTACTAGCTCCCATCTTGTTCCTCATCCTCATATCCGACATAGACAAGGATGTCAGCCACAGCACCGTGTCTTCCTTTGCAGATGACACCCGAATCTGCATGACAGTGTCTTCCATTGCAGACACTGCAAGGCTCCAGGCGGACATCAACCAAATCTTTCAGTGGGCTGCGGAAAACAATATGAAGCTGGAGGTGCTGTCCTGGGAGACAGAAATGGTGAAGCTGGAGATACTGTCCTGGGAGACAGTAATGGTGAAGCTGGAGATTTTGTCCAGGTAGTCGGGAATTATACGCAGGAAGGAATACATATAAATGACCTCATAGGGGACAGGAGCCATAGTAGGGAAACAAGTGTAGTCAAAGATAAGATAAAACCAATATTGCAAACTAGAAATACCGCAGGAAATAGCAAACAAGAGGACTCCAACAGCAATAGTGAGGATAAATTACCAAAAACAACTGGTGGGAGCTCCATTGTTGGTGCTAGGGAGGATAGAAGTAAGACAGGGAAACATGCACCAACAGGGAATACAGTCACAGAAACCCAAGGCAAGCGGAAACCAAGCCTGTGCACATACTATGCACTTGGTATCTGCTGGCATGGGAAATCTGGAAAAAACAGATGGGACGTGCAACTATGACCACCCTAGAAAATGCCATGCCCATATGACAACAGGAAAATGCAAACTCCCTTCCTGTAAGCTTTTTCACCCTGAAATGTGTACCTCTTCAGTACAGGAAAGACTGTGCTATAACTTAAATTGCCAGGCATACCATCTAAAGGGGACAAAAAGATACAAAACATCCAGGCCAGGGGAAAAACCCTGGGTAGCCACAGCCACTCAAGAGGGAGAGGTTTTTTAGTGCCAGGAAGGAAAAAAAACTGGCAGGAAATGGCAGAAATGTAAACCAAATCCAGTCATTCCGGGAGTGGAACCACAGTCGATGGCCTCCACTCCAAACCAACAGATACAGAATACTAATGCCGGAAAAAAATCCTCCCCCAGTACCAACAAAACCACCAGTCCGAAAAATTCTTCTTTGCAAATATACAGGGTCTAAAGCCAGCAACAAACAACAAAATACCTTTCATCTGTGGACTGCTTGCAGAGGCAAAGGCAATGTTCGCGGCTTTCAATGAGACCCACATAAAGGATCACTTGGACAATGAAATATGGATCCCAGGTTACAACCTATACAGATGTGACAGAGTTTAACAGGCAAAAGGGGGGGGGGGGTTGGCCTGTACATTGCAGAGTCACTTGTTTGCACAGAACTGCTTAATGCCTCAAATGACGTAGTGGAAGTTTTAGCAGTAAAGGTCGAGAACCAAAACCCATCATTGTGGTAGTCTACAAGCCTCCGGATGCAAAAATCCCAGCAATTCCAGGAACAGCTGTTAAAAATTGACCACTGTCTGGAAAATCTTCCAGCTCCTGCACCCGACATCTTGCTCCTGGGGGATTTCAACCTAAGGCACCTAAAATGGAGGAATATAGCAAATAATATTGTTGCAGTAATAACACCAGGAGGCAGCTCTGATGAAAACTCACACTCACACGAGCTTTTAAATCTCTACACAAAATTCAATTTAAACCAGCAAATAATAGAGCCTACTAGACTGGAGAATACACTAGACCTCATATTCACTAACAATGATGATCTGATAAGAAATGTCACCATATCAAAAACAATATACTCAGATCACAACATAATTGAGGTTCAGACATGTATGCGAGGAGCCCCAGACCGACAAAATGAGACTAGTCACGAGGGAGCATTCACCAAATTCAACTTCAATAACAAAAACATAAAGCCAGAAACGATGAACGAATGGAAAGCCAGAAACGATGAAGAAGAAAGAGACTGCTGTGGAAACTCCCGTGGAAACCTCCAACGCATTCTCGGTGCTACCCGACGAATGTGAGTCTACTACTGGGATCATCACGACGAACGACAACAAGGAAGGTAAGAATATTGTTGTTGTTGGGGATAGCCAGGTTAGATACATGGATAGGGCATTCTGCTTGAAGGACAGGAGTAGGAGACAAAGGGTATGCTTTCCTGGGGCTGGGATGGAGGACATTGTTAGCCGGCTTGACAACATCATGAACGGTAATGGGATCAATCCTATTATTTGCCTCAGTGCTGGAGGCAATGATGTAGGCAAGCGTAGAAGTGAGGATTTAGTTAGAAAGTTCAGGACAGCTATAGACATGATTAGGAAGAAGGGGGGCGCCCTGTTATATGTGGCATTTTGCCAAGAAGAGGTGTTGGTAATGAATGGTTGTCCAGAGCAATTGGTATTAATTGTTGGCTGGATAAACACTGTAAGGATAATGCAGTACCATTCATTGACAACTGGGACAACTTCTATGGCCGAAATGACATGTATGCCAGGGATGGGGTTCACTTATCCAGGGCAGGTGTGGGTTTTCTTGCTAACTCAGTTGAGGGGGTTGTTAGGACTTTAAACTAGGATTAGTTAGAGTGGCAATATAAACACAAATGCAGTATAATGTGATCCTTTATTGACTACGTTTCGCCCACACAGTGGGCTTTTTCAAGTCACAAACAGAACTACCTGGGGTGGAAGGAACGCGAGTATTTATAGTCGGCTGAGGTCAGTGAAAGATGCTGCATCTGATGATGTACCGAGTTGGGTTGTAGAGTCTAAAAACTTGGGTAGCTTGGAAAGGAGACTGGACAAGTTGGTGAGCAGACCTTCTACAGAAGGTCTGCTCACCAACTTGTCCAGTCTCCTTTCCAAGCTACCCAAGTTTTTAGACTCTACAACCCAACTCGGTACATCATCAGATGCAGCATTCTTCACCTGACCTCAGCCGGACTATAAATACTCGCGTTCCTTCCACCCCAGGTAGTTCTGTTTGTGACTTGAAAAAGCCCACTGTGTGGGCGAAACGTAGTCAATAAAGGATCACATTATACTGCATTTGTGTTTATATTGCCATTGTGTCGGTATTTTATACCATTTATTTCCATTAGTTAGAGGTATGGGTTTAGAAATGATTAATAATGAGTATGGATATATTGACTTATGCTCTGATATTAAGAATCTTAATAGTAACTGTCATGTAGTAACTCTGGGTAATGATAATTTCAGAAATTGTGTAAAAACAAAGATGAATAGGAAAAATGTGCAGAAGAAAAAACATATGATGGTATTTTATGCTAACAGTCGAAGTGCAAGAAATAAAATTAATGAACTACGTTTGGTAGCATGTGCTGGGAACTTTGATATCATTGCATTAACTGAAACGTGGTATGATTTAAAGAGTCGGGATATGACTGTTGAGTGTAATATTCAGGGATTTAAGTTATTCAATGTGGATAGATGTAATGGGAAGGGGGGAGGAGTTGCATTGTATGTCCGAGAAATATTAATTGTTGCATAAAAACAGGTATAAAAATAGATGGAGCAGTAACAGAGTCTGTTTGGGTAGAGTTCGTGGAGGTCAAGAAAAACTAATTCTAGGTGTAATATACCGACCTCCAGGCTTTTGGGTCACGATAGAGGGAGACTTCTTTGGGACGAAATTGTTAGGGCTTCTGTACACAGTAACGTAGTCATAGTAGGGGGCTTTAACTTTAGCCAAATTGACTGGAATTCTTTGACAGGTAATCTAGAGTCCAGTGACTTCATGGAAACAGTTCAGGACTGTTTTCTGAAACAGAGTGTAACTGAACCTACCAGGGGTAATAATTTGCTAGACCTAGTCTTGTCAAACAAGGAAACACTCGTGAATAATCTGGAGATCACTGAAGAGCTTGGCGCAAGTGATCACAAATCCATCACCTTTAGCATTAATTGGGAATGCAAGAATAATGATAATACAGTAAAAATCCCCGATTTTTTGTTCTGCCGATTATAATGGACTTAGGGAACATTTGTCTAATCTTGATTGGGGTTATCTAGCTAATGATTTTATTGACGATAATCATACTTATGAATATGAAGGGATCTGCTTTTATGATTGTTTTCTAAATAATGTACACAGTGCCCAGAATATATACATTCCCCAGAGAGAAATTAGGTCTAATAATAACGATCCCAAATGGGTTAACAGGAGGCTAAAGCATCTATTAGGGGAGAAAAGGGGAATTTATAGGCGCATCAGAAGAGGAGAGGTTAACCTTACTGACCAATATGTTCAGCTTAAAAGAGAAGTTGAACATCAAAATGGTATACAATACCGACAGGTTGTTAGGTAAGACACATATGCAACAGTTAGACAACTTTATTCCGAAACGTTTCGCCTACACTGTGTAGGCGAAACGTTTCGGAATAAAGTTGTCTAACTGTTGCATATGTGTCTTACTTAAAAGAGAAGTAAAAAAAGCGATTAGAAAGGCTAAACGTGACTATGAAATTAGAGTTGCTAATGAATCAAAGACTAATCCAAAGGGGTTCTTTCAAGTGTATAGGACGAAGGTGAAGGAAAAAGTAGGACCTCTGAAATCTGGGAATGGACAGCTGACGGATAATTTAATGACTATTTTTTGTCAGTTTTTACACAGGAAGATGGAAATGAGATTCCAGTAATTAACAATTATTTAGTTCCTGATGAATTCAAGTTAACTAATATTACTGTCACGAGGGACATGGTTATTAAACAGATAGACAAACTGAAACAAAATAAGTCCCCGGGACCCGATGAGTTGTTTTCAAGGGTACTTAAGGAATGCAAGATGGAGCTTAGTCAGCCATTAACGAGTGTATTCAATACGTCCATCCTTACCAGTGTTGTGCCAGATATGTGGAAGATGGCTAATGTGGTTCCTATATTCAAATCAGGGGATAAGTCCACTCCTTCAAATTACCGTCCAATAAGCCTGACATCTATAGTGGGCAAGTTATTAGAATCAATTATAGCTGACATTATCAGAATATAAGAATATAAGAATATAAGAATGTAGGAACACTGCAGAAGGCCTACTGGCCCATACGAGGCAGGTCCTTATCAAAACGACATCTACCTAAAGCTACTCAAGAAACAACTCCCGCACCCCCCAACACCAATCAAACCCCCCCCTCCCGTCTATTTTGTCCAGTCTTTCTTAAAACTACCCAAAGGGCCCGTCTACACCCCCCTAAAATTTTACTCACCCC
>NC_069435.1:781240-806744 GCF_026875155.1 Cherax quadricarinatus | reverse complement strand
CAAGGTCCATATGGTTCAAAACCATAGAATTCGTCTTCAGCTCCACTTCCATCAGTCTTAGAACTGTAAGTTTTGAAGAGGAGAGTCAGAATTCGCCCGGAGAGTGAGTGGGGAGTGAGAGCTTCCTTGCCGCCAGGCACCATGAACAAAGCTACTTTGCCGGCGCTCCCACAACGCCATGCGGAACGCCCAGATTTTTTCTATGGTGTGCACACTGACCACCCAGACCCATTCTCTCAGATGTAGGCCTACCAGCCTTCTCGCGCTAAATTTGACATTGCTAGAATTTTGGTGTAGATCTACGATTTGGACCCTGAACATAAAGCCGTAGATCTACGGGACAGACCCTGAAAGGGTTAATGCTTCCAAAATCTAGCTTGAGTCGAACTTACTTGCCTGGAAAAAAAAAAAAAAAAAGTTACTTGCCTGAATTTGTGCAAGGGTTTAATATGTACATAATATCCCAAAATATGGCTTTATGGTACTGCTTAAAAAAATCATTCCATGGCCATAATGCATACACGCGACATGTATGCACGCATGCTACATTTTTTCTACTTCAACAGCCGTCATTTGCCAATGCAGGGTGATCCAAAGGAAACGCATTCCCCATCATTCATTTAAATGCTCCTGCCCAAAATGTGCTGATATCACAATTCAGATTACCCTCCGACTGCAACATCCTCACCCTTCCTTCAGAGTGCATGCAAATCCTTTCCCACCTCTAGAAATCCAGCTAACTGCTTTCCCAAAATCCTTTCATGTTACATTATTCCAACAGCACATTCATTAAAAACCATTAGTCCCCATTCACTCCTACCTAACATTCTTACACAAGCCTGTTGGACACTTCAGTGCTTCAAACTCTGAGTCTGCTTTTCATGCCACACATTGAGGTGTTTCCTCAAATAGTTTTTATAGTTTCACTGGCTGTTTCTTGGTATCGTTTGATAGAATAAAAGACTTATTATTGAAATAGAGATGATTTGATTAGTTTCAGTACTGGAAGTAGCTTGAAACTGAGCTCAAAGTAGCAGAAATGTTAGATTTTTGTTGATAATCCAGAAGACAGGTAAGGGTTTTCAATAGGTCTGATTCAATTATTGGAATGCAGTAACCATGACCAATCTTTCCTGGTTATATTTTATTATCCAATAAATAAAGTGAATCTTCTATTTTTGTGTGAATAAGAAATAAAAAATGGAAAGCAAGTGTAATATAGGAAAGGCGCCTGGAGACATGACTAATGAACAGAGGAAATGTTTAGTGCCAGGAATGTCTATACAGGTATGCCTCACTTAACGACCTACCTGTTTAACGACCATTTGGACTTACAACCAGCTCTCTGACCAGTCGACACTAAGCTGTACGAGAACTTTGGTCTTGGAAATGGCAGCACCTCCCAGACTCAAGCATCTCATCTTGCATCACTCTTTCTCAATCTCAGTCTCGTTCCCTCAGTCAGTCGGTATTCACTAACTACAGTCAGTCAGTTAAGTCAGTCACTCAGGTCAGGCAGTCCAATCAGTAAGTCAAGTCAAAATAACCAGTCAAATCAGTACAGTCAGTCAGCTAGTCAGTCAAAGTTAGTTGGTCAGTCAGTCCAATCAGTTAACCCAGTAAATCAGTTTATTCAGGTAAACATACACATTACATTAAATAAATTTTTTTAAACATGCAGTATAGTAAACAGTGCATGATTGACGGGTCTTCAGGAATCAACTAAGTTAATAACAAAAATATCAGAGAACGTAGGAATAATTTATTACGGAATAATGCCGCAAATCTGAACAGGCTTTAACAATTTGCAAAATCGTCATGTTCGAACAAGTAAAAATTTAAAACCGGGGGCCGAAATTTTTATTTTTAACGTAATGCTTATGCCTTATATCTAAAGCAAGTTAGCATTTTTTTTTTTTTATTTCCCTGTCAACAAGGGATAAGGGGTTAAAAGTGATGTAAAGTTATGATGGGGGAGTACTATGCGGTAGTGCATTGAATATTTAGATTTACTTAGGTGATTAAGTGGCTTTTAAAAAGAGTTTTTAAACTGATTTTCAGACGGGGTTACTTTAATATATTCAAGAGAAAAAGCCGGTTCAAAGCTACATGAATCACCAGTAAAAGTATATCCTTGGGAAAAAATGGAAGAAACATTGCACTAAAAAATGCAAATGATGTGGTCTCTAGGCACCATGATGGTTGCTGGTGCGTATAAGGATGAATGGGGGTTTTGGCACCTGGAGAAAAAGTTGTTTTTCCTTTGGGGGTGAAATTTGACTCCAAACTAATCATGAGAACCTGTTGCAAATTTTGTAAAAAAGACGCCAAAGCTTACGCACTTCGCCATTTTCTCGCACCTGCTTGACAGTAGGGGTTGCAAGATTCGTATGGGCACAAATCGCTAAACCCCTTTGGTTTGCCCCACTTTTTTGGGTTTTTTGCCTGCCCCCCTCATCTGCGATGCTTGACAGAGTAGAGAAAAGCAAGACGTCTCATCTCCCCCTGGACCCATCCTGGATAGTCGTTTTTCGCAGACCCCTTCAACACAGGGAATGTGGGTGACCTTACGTTTTACAAGGCCAATATGTCAAAGTCCCACACTTGGACCACTTCGAGGACGGTGAACAAGCTTTTATGCCACAAGACGGGCAAAAAGAAGCAACTTCACTCTGGCTGTACCTTCTCCAGAACATACTCTCTGAGACTATATCCCCAGGATGATTTGAGTATGGACCACTTTACGCATAATTGTAAGAGATAGTCAGTTGATCAAAAAAAATGCTCCCCCACAGATGGCTAATTCATTTTTCCCCAATTTGTAGTTCATAACAATAAAAAATGCTTTCAAATGAGTGATGTAGGAAACAGCTCTTGCTTGCCAAAAAAAGTTGGAAACCCCTTAAAGATCCCGAAGAACGGGGTGGGGCCAAACCCAAAACTGGTAGGGTAAGAGGAAATTGGCCCAGCCTTTACTCTGAGCTGCCACCACCGATTTGGGAAAGCCTTCTCCAAGGGGTGTTGACAAACCCGGTGAAAGCCCTTTATGGGTATACAACAAGAACAATCCCTCATGCAATATGTGATTAGCCTACAATCAGCCCTTTGGGTTTTGGGTTTGTTGTAGAGAGGGTGTACTGCAAATACAAGGCATGGAAAGGGATAAGGACATCTACCACCCATAACAGGGAAATTGCACAGGGAAACCTGAGGATATGGGTGACGTCCCAAAAGTGGGGGCCCTCGCTAAATGGGGGGTGGACACAAAAAGAATGTAGCATCAAGGGACGGGGCCCTGGTCAAGGAAGACAAGATTTTCTACCCGATGAACTCCCCTTTCCCCCTTAAAAAGACAGGAGGGACCACCTTATAGTGTCAAGAGAAGGCGGGCCTCTTTTTGAACGCTTTTCTACCAAATGCAAGTTATGATCCCGCAAGGGACCCTCCTTGGGTAGCTGCAGAATTTTTTTAAAACTGTCAGGGGGTGAAATAAGGCAGGGGGAGGTGCATCCTGGGCCGAAAAGGTGGGGTCCAGAAAAAGTTTTGAAAGATTTCTGATAGATGTGCGACCAGCTAGCAGCACCCTTTAACTCACACCCTTTAGATGCCTAGTAAGTTAAAAGGCCTTTTGTGAAAAAAAAAAAGTATCCCTGTTTACAAAAGAAAAGCAGGCATAAATCGCAACTATAGACCAGTGTCTCTCCATTTAAACACTGGCAAGATCCTTAGACATAATCTCAGAAAACACAGAGTTTTGATTACCCCTCCTTTTTTTCCCCTTAAAATGAGTTCAGGAAAGGGTTTCTCTGCTGCAGATTGGGTTAACCCCTTTTACTGTTTTGGAGATATGTAATCTTTTGAGCAGTGTTTTGGAGTTATATATCCAATAAGCAGAGAAAATGGTGGCCCCCCCCCCCCCGGCTCTCTGAACCGGCCTCATGGTGGATAGGATCTGTTTAAACCGGATGGTAGCGCTGCATGCAACTGATGCATGAAAAAAAGCCCGTTGGTCGGTTTGACTGTAGGTCCCGTCCGTGCCTTCTGAAGACAGCAGGGGTCTATTGGAAAAATCCCTTATGTAAGTGGGGGGCATTTAAAAATCTTGGGCCCCGCCTTTTGTGTGTCTTCAGTGTATCGTGATGCCCTGCTTTTTTGGGGGAATTTGCATTCCTGCGGTTTTTCTTTATATGGAGTGATTTTCGGTGCAGTTGGTACCAATCCCTCCAGGACTTTAAGTGTACTTATATGCTCTCTCTCCCCTCTTCAGAGAATACGATCAAGGCCCCTTAAAACCGTTCCCAGTTTCGGGTGCCTTATCGCATTGTGTGTGCCGTGAAAATTCTTTGACATTTCCGGGTCTGCATGTCCCCAGCCTTAAAGGGGCCTTTTAGTATACAGCAGTACCCCAGCCTAGAGGAAAAGGATTGAAGAGAATAAATTTGGGTTTGGGCGCCCCTATTTTTAAAAGGTTTCCATTATCCATCCCTTTTTTCCCTAGGGATGAGGTAGATAAAATTTTGGGTTTCTTTGAAGGCGAATCCTCGACATTATCACCCCCGGGTCCTTACTTTATTTTCTACTATATTGTATGGTTAAAATTTTGTGGTATCCCCTGACCTTTTTTTAATTTCTTCAATTTTTCCCATATCTGGGTAGATGAAATTTCTCCTCGTTGAATTATATTGTTTTGGTGGCCCATTCGAAGTTTTGGTTTGATGTTCACTTGGAGTCTCGCGGTGTCTTTGTGGGGGGGCACTGCCAAGGTGATCCAGGTGTCATCAGAAAGGGAAGCACGGAGCTTGGTTTACCTCTATGTCAGTAATGAGGATAAAGAATAAAGGGGGAGCGAGTCTGTCCCTTGTGGAACAGAGCTCTTTACCGGGCTGCTGGGACTTTACTCTGTTTATTTTACTCTTTGTGTTCTTTTGTCAGGAAGTTGTAGACCATCAAAAAATTTTTCTAATTTCCCATTTTTTTTAGTGTTGAAGTAAAAAAGTACCATGGTCCAAAGAAAGCTTGTTTTCAAGCTGTGGTAAAGAAAGGTGGAAATAGATTGAATTTAAGAAAACCTCATTGAACAATATAAAAAGGGTTAAAAGGTGGCCGAACTGCCCAGGAGTATAAAAAAACCCACAAAACCTTTTTTTCCTAGGGCCAGAAAAATGAAAAAAAGGATGTGTTGTTGAAAAGGGGATAAAACTAGCTGACAAAAATGAATCACCAGTACTGGAAGAGGTTGAAAAAGTTTTTTTTGTGTGGAAAAATGAGAAACAATTAGCGGGAGATATCTTATGACTTCGTTTATTTGCAAAAGGTTTAGGCATTGCATGAAGATTGGAAAAGAAATTCCCTGAAATGTGGTGAAGTGAGTAAATTTTAAGGCCAGCAAAGGGGTTTGGAGATTTAAAAAAACCGTACTGGCATAAAAAGTGTGGAAAGGGCATGGTGGGTTGCCAGTTGGACCACAAGGCAGTTAAAAAAATATGTGCATGAATTTCCCAGGAAAATAAACTGAAGGACGAAACCTGAAAAAAGGGTTTTCCCAATTGTGACAAAACGGGCCCTTTTTGGGGAAGAAAATGCCAAAGAGGACCTTATTACACAAGGGGAAAAGGAAAGCCAGGACAAAAAGCATGAAAGACAGGCTGACGCTAAGTTTTGGGCTAATGTAGGGGGGGTTTTTCAAAGTGAAGCCATTACTATGACCATTCTGAAAACCCCAGGTGTTCGGAAAAAAACAATTTTTAAAAGGGTAAATTTTTTGTTTTTTGGGAAACTAATAGAAAGGGGCGGGGGTTACGAGGAAATTTTTGTGAGGGTCGTGAAGTTTTTGGGGCCCTAGTGTAAAGGGGAGTATCCCTGGAAAAAAAAATTGGTTTCTAAGTGCCTGGTAAGGGGGAAAAGCACCTGCCACCCTCCAAACTTGGATGACCTAATTTTCGAGGAGCTGGGTTCATCACAGTAAAGTTTTGCCCCAAATACCCCCCTCTCCCCCAGCCCATGGCCGCAGGTTTTGCAAACTTTAAAAACTCACAAAAAGCAATGTTTTACAGGGCTGGATGTGACCACGACACCACTTGCCCCAAAGGGAATTTGGAGAGAACACTTCAGCACCCTCCACTGCTAACCCTTATGGGTAGGGTTTTGGGGGGAGTGTCTACCGGGATTTGAACTCGCCGGAAAAATTGGGGCCCAATTGGTAACAAGGGGGTTTTTTAAGGATTGGGCGCCCCTAATGAGTTAGTTATTTAAAATCATTGTGGACTGGGGTTCCATGGGGTTGGATGTAAGTTTGGAGGAGTGGAAGAATTTGGGGGAAGACCACAATGAAGAGCCACCACTGAGGACGCAAGATTCAGCAGGGGCAACACATCGAGCTCAGAATCTTGCTGCAGAGGAGGAGGAAGAGAGTGGAAGAAGGGTCCCTTTCTTCAGAATTAACCCCTTTGATGTCGAAGGGTAAAATCCTAAAGTGTCTCCGGTGTGAAAAAATTTCAAAAAAAAAAAAAATTTTTTTTCTTATGAAAATGAAAAATTTATTTTTCTGATTTTTTTAGCCCCAAAAAAAAAAAATTTTCCCATCAGTCTTACGAGATAAGAGCCCTAAAGTTTGCTGAAATTGTTGTGGCGGAACAGCGGCGATGCGCCCCCCGGTTAAATTTTTTTACTTGTATTCGATGGTTTCTTGTTTTTTTCCTTTTTTTTATTTTTTCACATAACTTTTGGGGCCGTGAGACAAATTTTTGTGAAATTTTTTCAAATATCCTCGTTGAATGTAACACAATTATGCAAAAAACACCGTATCTTTATAATTTTTCTAAAACATGTTTACACAAACAATGTAAAAAAAATGTTTTTTATATTGCTTTATTATATATACATATGTACAATCACTGGACACTTTATTAGAGGTGCTGCAGTTTGGGGAATTCTTTGAAACAGGGGGTTAAGCAAAATGGTGTTTACACTCCTCACACAAAAAACGAGTGTTTTTGGTTTTGGGGCGTTTTGGGTATGTCCCCCAAAAAAAACCCTTCTGAGCTTTTTTCTTGGCAGAGAGCAGGCAGTGGTAGGGGGGGTATGTCCCAGGCCTCGGAGAGGACAGTGTTGATTTTTCCCGGGGGCGCTGTCTATTGCGGTTTTTGTTTCTTGGTATTAATATTATTTGTCTGATGATGACAAAAAAAATTTTTCCCATATTTGGGTTTGTTTTTTGGGTCTTAACTTAAATATTAAAAGCATTCAGCTAAAATTCCCAAGAAGATGGAAAAAGTTTTATGTCCCAAATTTAAAACTCTTGCGAACACAGTCAGCAAACCCAAATCGCATGCCATTTTACTAAGCGCTATTGGGGTTTTAAATCCATCACAGCGCAGGTTTTACAATAGGTTCATTGGTCCTCTATTTGCTTGCCAGTCTCTCCATTTCGTGTCGGTGAAATGATGTCAGCAGTGTGAATCACGTTTGTCTGCCCCCGAAATGCCCTGATGTCATTGGAGCAAACACCGCACTTACCCCTACGACTGCAGCTTCGAACCCAGGATATGTTTCGTTTCTAGCATTGCACACCATCTGTCATGTTCACTCAAAAGAAAATCACTGAGTTTGGGGTTGTGTACGTTGTCAGTATATAAAATATGCCCCTTACCAAAATATGGCTCCCTCATTTTTTTCTAACCACCACCAAGATACCCAGTAATTCTGGTATCTTCCATTGTTTTACCCCAGGTACACAATTATATCCAAAAACCCGACGTTTTGCAAACAACAGAAAAAAATCTTTATTCCAAAAGGTTTCCCCTGTTGGAAATACTCTTGAATGGAGTCTTCCTTTGAACAAAATCAAAGACTCTCAAAAAACAGCTTCCTGAAGGGAAAAAAAACTACAGCACTTTTGTTTCAGGTACTAAAAAAAACGTCTGATCTTATTAACCCGTCGCTTTTGTCAGGGGCCCGGTTTGTCTGAAAAGTGTAACAAATAAAAGTAACACAAATTTTTCATGGTATAAAGTCACGAAAGCAGGGGTTGAAAACAGGCGGCTGTCCCCAGTATTGTTTTATACTATGCTTAACACATGTGAAAGCTTTTGTGGCAAAGAAAAGATAACTCTCCACATTTTGTCCTTCCCCTGGTGTAGGCGTGATCTTGGGAAGGATAGGTTTTTCCCTGGTTTATATAGTTGTATTGCTTTCCTGACAAAATTCCTCAGGGTTCATCGAAGAACAACTGAAAAACATTCCCGTTCAGTGGGATTGTCCAAGTGTAATGATGGCCGTATTCCCCTTGTCCCCCACAAAAAGTGGGGGTTGGGAACAAATGTCATCTTTAGCCAAACCAGATGCGGTCAGGGTTCGTTTTGGATATTGTAAAAGTCGTTGTGGTTGGCGGTTGTGGGGTTTTGGTTGTGGTGTGTGGGGTCGGCCGGGGGGGTTGTAGTTTTTAGATCGCAGCGGGGCACTAGCGTGGGGCCCCGTGGGGTCACATGCTATGGCACCGTCACTTAACCACCACCCTTGCTGCCTCACTCACATCATTTATACCCCTCGTAACAATATTCATTTCCCACAGGACGTGGTGTTTGGGCCCGGGATGTGCTCCAAGTGTACTCCTTCCCCCTTTGGAAGAGAATTTCACCCTACCAGCCCCCAGCGAGTGTTATACGCCGCTTAGGGGGGTATTTACCCCCACTGTCCAAATAAAGTGCTTTCAAAAAACCCTTGAAAACATATCACTTTCACGCATGCTCACTCTGAGTCTGTACCGGGCAAATAGTTTCCTCTTTCGTCTGGTACAGGGGAAAAATGAACGAGCCGGGGCCAGCCCCCAGAGGTGGATGGGTTTTGGGTCATCTGGGTTTTTATCCTAAATTTTGTTTTTCCCGGGTAATTTTCTCGTCACAACCCCCTTTAAAAACCAGGGGGAAATTCATTTCACTGACACTACATCACTGTTTGAGCTATCACTTGGGGAAAAAAAGCCCCCAATCCGCCGAGGAGTGAGGGAACTTCTTACCGCGAGGCATGGGGAAAATGGGGTCCAAGAGGCGTTTTCCCCCAATGCACGCTGATCCCCCGATTTTTTTCACAGGGGGCACCCCGACCACTGGACCCTTTCTCTTCGTGTAGGCCCACCGCCCCCTCCGTTGATTTGAAGCCGCTAGAATTTTTGGTATAGATACTCAAAAACGGATCCCATTTCGTAAATACGACCCGGGCATCAAAGGGTTTAAAGAGATTTTTACTATGTGGGGGAAGATGGAAAGCTTTAGGGAAAAAACCCCTAAAAGGTTGTTGAAGCCAGATTGGCAAATGTCAGTACAAATCTTGGGCCATTTTAGGGAAGTGTTAAAGAGAGCCAGAAAAAAGAGCTCTCTCCCGTTTTTTTTGGGGACGGGGGTCCCGTGATCTAAGGTGGTCTTGGCATTAAAAAAACAGAGAAGAAAGAACCCCAGAAAAACAAAAGGTAATGAGGTGTTGAGGAAGGGGATTCCCCTTTCCAAAAATATAAACAAACCACTCTTCTCTCCCCCAGTCTCCCTACATAAGAAGAATCTCCCAAAAAAGGTAATGTTATGCTGTTTAATTTTCATTCATCATTTCCCTTGTATTGTTTATGTACTACATGATTTTTTTCGGTTAAAATTTTTTGTTTTAATTTTCTTCTGGGTGTCAAGGAACGGTAATTGTTTTACTTTTTTCTTAGGGGGAAATTTTATTCGTTTTAAAACGTAAATTTGTTTATAGTAAGGGTCCCGGGAAAGGATTAATTCGAAAAACTAGGGGGCCACTGTAGTTCGTGTGTGTGTGAATTTTTTATCTGAGCGCCCCCGGGGTGATTTGCTAAAAAATTGTTTTTTTTTTTTAAAACCCTCCATTTTTGGCGTTCAGGTTGAAAAACCCTAGTATTAAATGTTTGGGCAGTAGTTTGATTTTCCAGACATGGTCAATTTTTCAAGCTGTCCTGGAATTGCTGGGGAAGTTCTTTTGGGGCTTGTGTACTCCAAAAATTTACAAGGTTTTGGTTTTTGATCTTTTCAGCCAAAACTTCAACTACTCATTTTTAGGGGTTTTGTAGTCCCGTGCAAAGGTGACTCTTGACATACAGGCCAACCCCCCCTTATTGCCCGTTTAGTCTGTCGCATCGGAGTAGTTTTAACCCGGGTCCATATTTGTTGTCATAAGATCCTTTTTGTGGGTCTCCCAAGAATGCTGCAAAATTGCTTTCACTCCGGAGCGTCCCTTGTGAAGGAAATTTTTTTGTTTTTTTTAGGCTTTAGACCCCGATGTTTGCAAAAAACAAATTTATTGGTGGAATTTAGGGGGGTTTATTTGCTGGCTCTAAATCTGTTGTTTTTGGGGTAGGGCTCCCGAAAAGTTTTCGGTGGGTAGGATTATTTTATTTCTTGCAGTCTTTTTCCCCTCTAGCCCCCAAAAAAAATTGTCCCGGGAGGTTTTGGGTCCCTCTTTTTTTTTCCCTAGTCTGGCGGGCTGTGGTTTTAGTCCCTTTTAGATATGGCCCGGCAGTATGCATTTTCTTTATGGATTGATGAGTGACCCAAAAACTGGGTGAAGTAAGTTGCAAGAAGGAAAGTTGCACTCTCTGCTGTCAGTGGGTGTGGCTTTTTTGGGGGGGTCATGGGCATGTCCCCCCTGTTTTCCCAGATTATTTGCCCGCGATACCCAGGCTAGTATTTACAAAATTGTATTCTCTTTGCTAGGATTTATTGTGGCCCCAGTTTGGTCCAATTATCCTGTCCCTCTTGTTTTTTTCATAACAAAAAAAAAAGCTTTCGAATGGTGATGCAGGAGGCTCTTAGCTTAAACAATAAAGTTAGGTCCTTAACCCGTAAATAGCTTGTCAATGAACTAGGGTCCTTTCCTAACCTTGTCAAACCCCGTGTAAAAAAAAAAAATAAAAAATAAAAAAAAAAAAATAAGAGAGAGAGAGAGAGAGAGAGAGGAGGAGAGAGAGAAAATACTTATTTTGGAATCCATTTTTCAACTGAAAATTGCTGAATTGTGTGTAAAATTTGTCAAATTACCAACTTCTGTGCACTTTATATTTCTGGCAGTGAAATGGGTGGTTTCTAATGCTCAATCAATAAAACGGAAGGCACGCTAGCTAAAAATTTGGTTAAGATTAACATTGGAATCGACTCAAAAGAGGACTTAAATTGGGCAAAATTACTAAAACATAAATTATCCTAGGATTGCCAACTATGTGCTTGTGTAATTCTTCAAGTTTTCTATCAAATTTTCACATTTTTGGTGTCATTAACTTCAGAAAAACATTGTCTTTCATCACTTTAATAAAAAAATTACTGTTTTAAAAAAAACCCAAGACTAGGAGCATTTTTAATTTCAGAGGTTCCAACAGTGAAAGGGTTAATTTTTAAAACCCTTAACCCCTTCAGGGTCAAGGCCAAAATCTGAAGTAGTGCTCCAGTGTCCAAGAAATTTAAAAAAAAAAAAAAAAAATTCTTACAGAATTAAAGAGTATATTTTTGTGAAGGTAATAAGACAAAAAAAAATTTTTTTTCTGATCAGTACTTACCGAGATACAGTGCCGAGAAGTTGACCCAAAATAACATGGTGGTGGCAACATCGATGATTTCCACATACGCACATTACTTTATTTACCATTTTTTGTAGTTTTTTCTTTTTTCTCATTTTTTTTCTTTTCCTACTAACATTTGGGGCCTGAGAGACCAATACTGTATATAATGTATATATATAAACTCACTGTACTGAACACAATAACTGCACTAAAGTTATCATATTATTGTTTACCATTGTTGTTTATTACAATAAACATGCACAAATCTTGTATAATACTAATGTTCTATCATATATTTACATATTTACAATCACTGGACATGGTTTTAGAACTGCTGGAGCTTGTGGAACTCCTTGAAACAAGGCACCATGCACAGAGGTACCTTACATTCCTCACAAAAACCGAGTTTCTTTGCGTCTTTGTTGCAGTCGTTTTGTTTGTGCACAGACGATGCATCTCTTCTGAGCAAATTTCTTCTGAGTTGAAGGAAGCTGTATTATGAAATGATCACCTTCCTCCTCAAATGCTTGGGTATATGCTAATATCAGGTGTTGTTACCTGGTACTTCACTATGAGTTGTCTTACAACAGACAAACAAAATTCACCATACGGTGGTCTGTTGCCAGTCTTCATTTGGTACATATTATATGCATTGAGCATTGAGATGTCCATGAGATGGAAGATAAGTTTCATGTACCACTTGTAACTTTTATGAACACAATCAACACAGCCAATCTGCATGTCACATTTGTCAACCAAGCACATGTTTTGTGTATAATCAATCATTGTCACTGGTTTTCGAATACGTTCATTAGTCACTCGATCAACTTTGCCACTGTCTTGCATTTCATTACGGTGAATGGTTGTCAACAATGTGACATCTCGTTTGTCATGCCACCGTAATGCCATGATGTCATTAGCAGTAAACACCTGCACACCATCACCACGAGCACCTGCGTTGAGCCTGGGCATATGTTTACGATTAGAACGCACTGTGCCACACACATCTGTCTTGTTCACTCGCAAGAAATCACTGAGTAATAGGGTTGTGTACCAGTTATTGGTATACGTATAATGTATGCCCCTTACCAAGATAAGGTGCCATCATGCTTCTCACTACGTCACCTGAGATACCCAATAACATCTTGGTATCTTTCAATGTTTTACTTCTCGTGTATACAACAATATCCAATACCAGGCTACTGTCACAGTCATAGAGTACAAACAGTTTTATACCAAAGCGTTTCCTCTTGCTTGGTATATACTGCTTGAATGACAGCCTACCTTTGAAACAAAATCAAAGACTTGTCAATTACAAGATTCTTGAATGGATAAAAGTACATGCTAAACTTTTGTTTGAGGTACATAAAAAACATTTCTAATCTTGTATAACCAGTCACTTCTGTCAGGCCTGGTTTTGTCAGAGAAGTGCAACATACGTAACAGTAAGATAAACCTGTTCACTGGGATGATTTCACTGAAGACTGGGGTAGAAATTAGCCGATCTGTGGACCAGTATGCTTTTATATTATGCTTATAGACATGAGGCATAAGCATTATTGTTGCAAAAAGCAAATACATTTCTGCAACAGTCATCTTTTCCACCGGTGTAGTCTTGACTGTGGTGATATGATCATATTTGCCATGGTGTACTCAAAATACTTGTTACTTTCCCTGACAATAATTTCCATAAAGGGCTGGTGAAAGAATAGTTCAAAGAATTCCAGTTCATTTGCATTTTTTTCCCAAAGGGGACAAGTTGGTAGAATTCCATTTTGAGGAGTCATAAAAAGTGGGGTTTGGGGAAACAAAATTGGGATTTTGTGCCAAACCCCAAAAAAGTTTTGGGTGGTGGATCTGGACATCATTTGGTTGGTTGTGCAGGTAGTTGTTTGGGTTTTGGTGGGCTGGTGGTGATTTCTCCTCTTTGGGCCTTTGAACTGGCCCAAGGGGCAGCAGCGGGGGTTCCAGCCTGGGCTGGTGATTTAAAACATGGGCCCGGCACTGCCACACCCTTTCCACCTTTTTTACTGGTTTCCCTGGTCTATCCATGCCAAGGGGTTTGCCACATCATCCCCATTTTTCCGGGCTATTTCCCGGTGTAGGGCCCCGGATGTACCGGATGGGATTTTTTCCCCGGGTGAACCCTCCCTGGGACTGCAAAGGGAACATACCCAAGCGCATGCGGGAAAAATATATACCGAAGTTTATGGTGAAAATGTTTTTCACTTTCACTACTCGAATGGTCGTCAAGAGCAATAAAATCCCAAACCAGTCCCCCTATCATCATCATTTCTGAAGGCAGAAAGGCCCGGCCCCCGCGAAAATAATAAATTTTCTCCCTTTCGTTTAGATAAACTGACCGGATGAGGAGTGCCCCCACTAGAGGAAAAAAGGTTTTAGGATCGTCAGGGTTTTCTGCACTATTATCGATATCCCCGGTCAATCCTTTTTAGCACTTAAATGATCTTGCCCCAAAAAATTCGTTTCATTTTTCCCCTTCCCTCAAATCAGAACTATCAAAATAGGATGAAAATAGTCACAAATTTTTCCCTTTGGGGTGAGAGCTGCCTTTCGACGAGGCATGATGAAAAAAAGGTAAAATGGCCGGGGTTTCCAAAAATGCATGGGGGGGCCTAGAATTTTTGTTTTTTGGCGGACACACACCATTTAGACCCGTTCCTCACATGTAGGCCTACCAGCGTTTTTTTTCGTAAAAATTTTAGCCGCTAGAAAATTAAACCAAAAAGAAAAAAATCCTGGAAACCACTAAGAGAAAACCCACTTTGATAAAGATGCCTAATAATTATACAGCAATGGCTAATGAAATATGTTATACATACCTGAAAACTACCCATGGGAAGGGGTATGTTTTTGTCAGCATGATGTGGAGGAAGCGTAAGAGGAGGGATGTTATGCTAAAGGAGCTTCACACAGGATGGAGTCAAATGCAACATATGGTCGTGCTATGTGCTTCTCTTGCCACAATGTCGGAGCGTAGCTTTGCAGATCTAAAGTACAAGAGAGTAAAGCAATTTAGAGAAACATGCATATTGGTGTGAAAATTTAATATAAATTCCACCACCCCCATGACCTGCTATATCCTACGGGTCACGAATGTTGTGGAATTTATATTAATTTTCCTAGGGGACAAAAAGGCTCATTCCCTTAACTTCTTACCAACCCCCATTCGGCTAATCGCTCCTGCAAACCATAGGGGATTAATTTCCGTTACTACATTTTGATTGATGTTTACCAGTTGCTTGTACAGACATCTTGTCATTTTCTAAAGTGCCAATTCTAATATAAAATTTAATTTTAAGTGCTCAAGTCTCATGTGTGTTCCCACTGCAGTATAACTGCTGGACTTCTGTTGTTTACACTTCTGAATATGAATCCCAGTAATCTGTTTGCCTTATTACGTATGCTTAGGCAATGCTGTCTTGGTTTAAGGTTGCTGCTTACCAAAACCCCTCAAGTCCTTTTTGCAATCTGTATGGCTAAGTTCTACATTATTAACTGGTAAGTACTAGGGATGCCAAGCCCATGTGAGATGATTTTGATTGGTTCCACAATGAAAAGTACTTGAAATTGAGCTCAAAGTAGCAGAAATTTTTTGATTTTTAACCAAAGTTCAAAAGTAAACAAATCATGCCAAGCGTCCAATACACATCAACTGGTGAGTCTAATTTTCTTTCACAAGTGCGCTGATATTATTTATACCATTTCTACACTAATGCAGTAGTCTGCCTAACAGTAAATCTTCTATTTTTTTAAGAATAAAAATTCGAGGTGGAAAGCAAAAGAAATATAAGAGGGGCCGGGGGAAACGTGACTAACGAACAGAGAACTTGTTATTTAAGTGGCAGGAATGTCTTTCTTGTTTATTCTGGACCCTAACTGGAAATTGGCATCCTCTGAAATTTGGTGGGAAACTGGCAAAATTGCCAACTTCTAACCACTAAAATTGGAACTTGAAATTGTAAAAGGGTAGTTTCCTGTACTCATTCGATAGAAAAAAATGGAGTTCTAGTGAAATAAATATGATTTTTGTCGACTAGTAACCAGGAATTGGCCAACAATGGGGCTCAAAGTGGGCGGGAATCCTGTTTCCATAAACATAGGCAAGACGCTTTAAATTCGCGAGAGCATAATTTTTGCAAGTTTTTCATCAAATTTTTATACTTTTGGTGTCATTATGATCGGGAAAAGATTCTCTATGATTTCATAAGTTTTTTTTTTTTTCCGAAAAATTTTCGACCCAGAACAAGTTTAGGAGAGGGCCTCTCGACCCTGAAAGGGTTAAGAACCCTTGAAAAAGTTCATCTTACGAGCCAATGTTTCTGACGTATTTATACGCATAAATTTAAACAGCTTCAAATCAAGCAGGAGAAAGCTGGTAGGCCCACATGTGAGAGAATGGGTCTCCATGGTCAGTGTGCAACCCCTATAAAAAAATCGGGGAGCCAGTGGTGCATTGTGGGAATGCCATTTCAGTTGTCATTTTCAGCATGTCTAGCGGTAAGAAATATGTGATTCCCCAGCAAATCTGGGATCTTCTCTTCCAAGTGATGCTCTAAAACAGATGGAAGTGTCAGTGAAGATCAATTTCATGATTTGGAGGAGTTTGAGACCAAAAGCAATGGAGGAGGAGGAGGGGGGGAAGAGGAGGAGGAGGAGGAGGAGGAGGAGGAGGAAGGAGGAGGGAAGGAAGAGGAGGAGGAGGAGGAGGAGGGAAGGAAGGGAGGAGGGAGGAGGAGGAGGAGGAGGGAGGAGGAGGAGGAGGAGGAGGAGGGAGAGGAGAGGGGAGGAGGAAGAAATGTAATAATATTGTTCCCTTTGGGAAGCAAGAAAATAAAAAGTCCACCCCATGACAGTGACAAGATAAGGGGAGATAACATCTGATAAGAGCTGACTTTGATGAGCATAAAGGAGGGTAATATTACATGACCATCGCCCTCCCTTTGTTTTTGCTGGTACACAAACATTTCTGTGTCTATTTGTCTGTCTTCAAGCTCCCTGTCTGTCCATCTAGCTCTCTGTCTCAGAGAGAGCCACAAGACTGTGCATCACGTTTACTCACATCTTCAAGCAAGTAAAGCACTTTGTCTGGATTTCTTGGGTTATCCTAGGTAATTTTTCACTATGTATACTTGTATTTATGTGTACCTGTGAGACAGAGATAGGCAACAGATAGAAAGAGAGACAGATTGAAAGATACAGAATGAGGGAGAAAGATAATTAGATAGAATGGAGGAGGGGAAGCAGCATCCGACCCCATTGTTTTGACAGCGGTAGGGGTAGTGACTAATGAGACAATATGTCACTTTGACAGCTGCCGACTCTGACTCAAAACAATTATAAGCCCCACACTCGCACACAAGACAAGGAGGAGGAGAAAGGAGGAGGAGGAGGAGAGGAAAGGGGGAGGAGGAGGAGGAGAGGAGGGGAAAGGGGGAGGAGAGGAAAAAGAAGGAGAAGGAGAAGGGGAAGGAGAAGGAGAAGGAGGAGGAGGGAGAGGAGAAGGAGGAGAAGGAGGAGGAGGAGGAGGAGGAGGAGAAGAAGGAGAAGGAGGAGGAGAAGGAGAGGAGAAGAAGGAGAAGGAGGAGGAGGAGGAGAAGGGGAGGAGGGGAAGGAGGGGGAGAAGGAGAAGGAGGAGGAGGAGAAGGAGGAGGAGAAGGGGGAGGAGAGGAGAAGGAGAAGGAGGAGAAGGAGGAGGAGGAGGAGGAGGAGGAGGAGGAGGGGGAGGAGAAGGAGAAGGAGGAGGAGGAGAAGGGGGAGGAGGAGAAGGGATTAGAAGGAGGATGAGAAGGAGGAGGAGGAGGATTGTTTGTTTGTTTTTGTAAACAAGTTTTGTAAACAATATATTGATAATTATGTTTGTGTGCTTATTGTGTTGTATACAACGAGTGTATATATATACATTGCACCTTACTTTGGTCTCATAGGCCACATAAGTTATGTGAAAAAATAAAATAGTGAAAAAAACAAAAAACCTTCAATTACAAGTAAACTAAAGTTTACCGGGTGAGCGGCAGTCGCCGCTGTTGCCATACGCGGCTCATTTTCTGCAAACTTCACGGCTCTATATCTCGGTAAGTACCGATGGCAAAAATTTTTTTTGGACTAAAACACTCAGAAAAATAATCTTAACATTTTCATAAGAAAAAATAATTTTTTTTTTTTTTGAATATTTGGCGACATAGAATGACAGTTTCAGAGAGGGGCCTGAAACAGTCAAAGGGTTAAATGAACATTTAACATCACATTTACCTTTATTGAAGACTTGTTGGTGTATGGAAGACAGGGAGGAGGGGAGAGGGAAGACTGATTGTTTGGGAGGGGAATCCCCTTCCATAGAGACTTCAGGCACCAAGTCCTTATCCTGGGTTACTTCTTTTCTTTGTTTTTTAACCCTTTGACTGTTTTGGTCGTATATATATGTCTTACGAGCCACCGTTTTTGACGTATATATACTCATAAATTCTAGCGGCTTCAAATCAAGCAGGAGAAAGCTGGTAGGCCCACATGTGAGAGAATGGGTCTGTGTGGCCAGTGTGCACCATATAAAACAAATCCTGCAACACGCAGTGCATAATGAGAAAAGAAAAACTCCGACATTTTTTTTTTAATTAAAATGTAAATTTGTGTTATTTTCATAAAATTTTTTGACTTATTCTCTTTTTCTTGGGGTCTCAATTGAAGAAGGGAAAAAATATTATAGAAATAGAGGTGATTTTGAGGGTTTTACTAGAAAAAAACCCTTGAAATGGAGCTCAAAGTAGGGGAAATTTTTGATTTTGCTGATTTCAAAGTAAAAAAATGTGTCTTTTTCCCAATAAATTCCAAGTAGCCTTCTAAATGCAGTCATAAATGATTTGTGTTTTTTAAAATTTTTAAATATTGCGTAGCCGCATAATAATAAATTTTCTATTTTTGTTTAATAAAAATTAAAAAATAGAAAGCAAGGTAATATCAGGGGGGCCTGGAGACAGAGATAAAAAAAAAAATGTTATTTTAGATAGGAATGTCTGCATTTTCTTTCTGGCCCTATTTTAAAATTTCATTTTTTAATTTTCCTGAAATTTGGGGCCAAATTGCAATTTCGCCCATGTTATTGGGTAGTTGAAATCGGTAAATGGCATTTCTTCATCGGTCGAAAAAAAAAAAGGGACTATAAGAAAAAGTATGAATTTGGTCAACGGGAAACAATGGAAACCCAAAATAGGGCTCTAAGGGGGCAAAATCCCGATTTGTAAAACCCCAAAGGGTCGTAACTTGCGAGAGCGTAACTCCGTCTTTTCCATAAAATTCTTCTTTTGGTTTTATTAAAATCGGAAAAATTCTCTATCTTTTAAAAGAAATAGTTTTTTTTTTTAAAATTTTGCACCCCAAGAACACCCAGGGTTACGCATAAGGGTTAAGGCATAAACCACTTAAGCATACTGGACCCCTGTCATACAAAAACTGTCCAGAGAGCTCTTGGCTCTCCCTCCCCCCAATCACTACCCCCCTCTACCACAATACAACCACTCCACCCTCTACCACCATCTCAACCCTACCCCCTCTACCCCCATTACTACCCCCTCACCACCATTACTAACCCTTACCACCCAAACCCACTAACCCTCTCCCACCACAACGCTACCACCACATAACCGCTACCACCCTCCCTACCACCATCATACCCCCATCACAAAACTACCACCCATGCCATGACCCTTTTGTATTTTTTAAAATTTTTTTTTCTAAAATTTTATCGTGTTTCTCCAGCTTTTTTAAAAAGACGGCCAACCTTTCTTGAGCCCTGGGGGTTATTTAGCAGTCACATAGAAAAAACAAGCACAAAAAAACAATAAATTTATTAAAAATTTTCCTATGACCTCGCGGAAAATTTTTCACTCACTGAGAAACAAAGCGACGCCTCAAAATGCGGGGGGGGGGTTTGTTGTGCGCGGGCAAACCAAATTTCCTAAACCCGCGAAAAGGGAGGAAAGTAACTAAAACTGAGCCAATATTTTTACAAAAATGCAGCAAAAATTTGAAATTCACAAAAGCAAGCCCAACAAAGGGAGGGTCCACTGTATTAGAATGGGGGGCAAAAGCTTGTGGTATAGGTGGGGGGTGCAAAAGCTTGTGGATATAGGTGGGTGGTGCAGGAGTAAAGAAGAGTGATTGGGGAATGATGAGGTAAAGGGTATGAAAAGAGAGAAAAGGTAGTTATGAGACATTTATAAAAGCAGAGTAATGAAAGAAAAAAAAAAGGGGGGGAAAAAGTTTTAGGGAAGCAAATGACAGTGGGGGAAAAGCAGTGTCACAAAAATTTTCAAAGAATATGAAAAAATTTTGGAGTGAGATAAACAATTAAAAAACCCAAAAAAGCCTGGGGAAAAAAAGGATTTGCAATTTAAAAAAAGAGTAGGGGAGTTTTAAATGGGGAACGGGAGGTATTGAGTAACTGCGGGAAATATTTTGAGGAACATTTTAAGGTCGTGAAAGGAGGCGTAATTTCATGCACTGGCCAGGGAGGTATAAATTTTTTAGGAGTGGGGGGAGGAAGTGTGAGGTGGGGGGGTACGGGCTTTAGAAAATAAAGGGGGGAAAGAAGCTGGAACAAAAGGGATCATGACAAAATGTTAAAAGTGAGGGGGGGGGGGGGCAATTTTGGGTGGTTGGTATTTTTTTTAATAAAGTATGAAAGAGGGGAAAAATTTGGTTTGGGCATGTGTGTGTAATTTTTCCTTTATAAAAAGGGGGGGGGGGCAAAAGAGGTTGAAAAAATTATTGGGGAACAATTTACTAGTATAGAGTGGGTTGGAAGACAGCAACCCCCCAGGAGGCACTACTGCCTCCCAAGGATTTAAAAACAAACCCTGTAATTGTTTTACATAGGGTAGGATTGCTGGTGTCCTTTTTTTCTGTTTCATAAATATGCAAGATTCAGGTACGTCTGCTATTCTATTAATTAGGTCACACTCCAATACATGACAAGCATATATGTTGATAAATTAGACACATGTGAAAACTCTTGGGTATTTTATGGGGAACTTTTCGCCACAAGTGGCTTCATCATCCATACAAAGGAGAATCTTGAAAAACAGGAAGAAATGAGGTAATCAGCCCCTAAACCCTTGGGGTTTTATAAGCCCTTCTACGCAGTATCCCGTTTCTCTCAAGTTTGATGGATTGACCAAAAGACTCAAGGTTAGGGATGATTCCCTCATTCTCCTCCTGTTCTTCAGATTCCCCTTTTGTTGGACTGATGAAGCCACTGTGGGAAAAACTTTCCTCAAAAAAATATCCCAAGAGTTGCACATTTCTAATTTATCAACATGTGGGTTCTCTGAACCTTTCATCAAAAACCCTGTCAGACACTGCAACTTCTTGGATCAATACAGGGGGCCCCCCGGTTAACGATTTTAATCCTGCAAGAGGGGTAATTGTTATCAAATAACGTTTGTAAGAATTTTCCCCAAAAGAAATAATGGAAAAAAAAAATTTTTACCGGAAGACACCCAAAAGTATAAAAAAAAAAATTTTTTTACCCTAAAATGTTAATTTTTAAATACACACAAACTGAAAAAGGCAGCAACTTACATGACACTTATTTTATTGAAGATCTGGTATGATTGATGGGATGGGAGGAGGGGAGAGAGGTGTTAGTGTTTAAAAAGGGAATCCCCTTCCATTAGGACTTGAGGTGCAAGTCCTTTTTTTGGGGTTACTTCCCTTTTTTTTTAATGCCACTAGGGCCCGCTTAGAGTCACGGATTTTTTTCGCACAAGATATTGTCCATAGGGCCTTACCTCTCGTTCCTTTTTGACTTGCCCAAAGTGTTCACAAAAATTTTCAGGTAATAATCACCACACGGGTTGAATAGCTGTGTGAGGGTGATTTTCATCCCTGAAGGTTTGCACTTCAACACTTTGCACAGATTTCCCCAATCTTTGTATAGGAAATTCTTCAATTTCTCTCTCCCCCCTCGAACCAGTTTTACAGGTCTGGCCTTTGCTCTTGAAGTTGATCTTCAGCCATCAGTGGTTATTCTTATTGTCCCCCCCTCCACCAACTCTTCACATCCTCCCCCCCAACCTCCAAACCCCCAAAGGACTTTCCCAAGCCCAAAGGATTCCCTCAACTGGATAATCATCTCAGGGTTACCTCAAACCCTTCAAAATCCCTTTTTTTACACATTCTGGCCCATTTCTTCCAAGCAAGTTCAAGGTTTCTTTGTCACCCCCTCCCAAGCCTTACCCATAAGGGTTTTAAAAATTTAGGAATTAAAGTGATCTCTCCAAAAATTCTTAAGGGCAGTTTAGTTTCTGAGGGGACTACAAAGCACCTTTCAAAAAGAGCTTTTTTTTACAGTTTTTGAAGTTGGAAAAAACCCCCTGGTCCATGGGGTGCAGGAGAGGGAAAGGTATTAGGAGGAAAAACTTTACCTTAATGAACTCATGTCCCCCAAAATCCCCTGTCACTCGTAGGTGACCAGGGGGATTTCTAACACCCGGAGGCACTTAAGTTTAATTTCTTTTTTAGTTAGGTAAACTTTTACATTGGGGGGAAAAGCATGGGGAACCGTTATAGAAAAATTCCCTATGCCCATGCCTTACGTTTGCCCTCCACAGCACACAAAATTACCTTGAGGCATTTTTTGCCTGAACGCTCTGGGGGTTTCAGAGTGATACACTAATAAAGGTTCACTTTGCAATCACCAGTACATTGGCACACATAGAAGGTAAGCCTGTCTTTCATAGGGTTTTGTCCTGGGAGTGCCTTTTCCCCTGAGTAATGAGGGCCTGCTTGGCATTTTCTTCCAGAAAAAGCCTTTTCATCACAATTAAACACTTTTGGTTTCAGTCCTTTACTGTCTATTACTCCTTTAAATTTCCCCAATTAATTTTTTAGCCCCTTTTTTGGGGCCGAACTGGCAGCCTCACCAGCCTTATCACACTTGTTTCCACTAGCTTTTAAATCTCTCAAAAAAACCTTGCTGGCCCCAAATTTTTCTCACATCATCACAGTTTTCAGGCATTTTTTTATTAAATCCTAAAACTTCCTCCTTTTACTATGACGCTTGAAGAGTTCCCGCTAGCTGTTTTTCATTTTTCCACACCAATAAGAGTCCCCCTCAACATCTTCCGCACTTGCATCTTTGTTTTCGCACGTTAAACCCTTTGGCAAAAAACAGCTTCCTTTATTGTTTTTGGTGCCCACAATAGCAGATGGTTTATTGGGGTTTCTTGTACAACTTGACTAGGTCGGCGATACGCACTCCCCCTTTCTACTTATCAAGATCTTTTCTTCATTTCAATGGGAATTCCACCCCTTTTTGTGTACGGTTGGCACAAAGCTTTTTGGGGCCCATGGTCACTTATTTTTCCCGAAAAAGCCCGAAAACACTGTAATAATATGAAATATTCCGAGTGTATGTTGGATGTTACCCCGGGGGCTGGCTGGTAAACAAAGGACGGGGGCACATATGAGCTGGCTGAGGGGGCCCCATTGGACGCGTTCGGAGAAAATCGGTGAGGGGTTTTTTTTCGGGATCGCGGCAAAAAATTTTTCGTTAAAGTAAGCGGTATCGGAATAATCGTATGTGATGCCACGTTATGCGGGGGTCCACTGTACTTGGGGAATTCTTCGCTTGCCCAATTCTTTGGGGACGACCTACTTCCACAATTATGTTTGGAAACGCAGCGGCAGCACGACTTCCAAGCCCGACTTTTCTCCAACTACCCAAACTACCAATGCTCCTATGATGACCCATTACAAGCAAAAATGCCTACCCCCAAGTACACCCAAATGACCCCAAAATTACCAACAGTGAAAACCCACAAATCGAAAAAAAAAAAGAGATCAAAAGGAAGACGCAACAAAACCCAAACAACACCCCGCTGCCAGCCGAACAAGTAACCCTAAGCTTTTTATACACAAATTTTTCTTAACTACAACAATTCCGTAGTATTATGAGGCGCAATTAAGAGGAAACAGCACCAAGGCCCAAGAAAACACCGAAAAATCACTATTCAACAAGTGTATCAGGAGGAGCCAGCCCCGCAACCCCCCATACCCCATCAAGGCGACACCCAAAAAAATAACAACAAACTGGGCTGCCACCAGTCCATCCTCCCCCCTCTTCCCCGGATTTAAACCCACCCAAATGCTCTCGGTATGAACCATCCAAAACCCCAAATCATGCTCTCCAACTTAGTATTGAAAATATAATCTTCGAGAGACACTAACAAAAAAAGACACCCGGGTGACAAAACTCGAAAAAAAATCCCCAGTCTTGAACAAAAGTTATCACACCAGGAATGATAACTGTGACAAGACCACCCAAAAAGTCATAGATAGCCATACCCAAAAAATAATAACTCTTTAAAACAAAGGTTTAAGAAGAGTAAAGAATGAAAAAAACAAATTAGTAAACCCGTTTAGGACTACTTGCTCTCCAAGAAGTAAAAAAGGAACAAGTAAACTATCGGACGCAGAATAGTTAAAAGACTTTTTCCCGGATATGAACCCAAAAAAACAGTAAAGAAAATTTTTGCAGATCATAAAGGACCCAAAAAAGTGTTATTGTGAACATTAAAAGGGATAAAAAACCGACAGGGTTGTTGGGAAAACACATTGAAAAGTTGGTATTTTTATTAGAAAGTTTCCCTACACAGTAGGCTTTTCAGTCAAGTAAAAAAAAAAGTTGAAAAGCAGAAGATACTTGAAGACGAGTAATCAGTCCATCACCCTTAAAGTTTTAGGTGGTCAGCCCCTCAGTCTGGAGAAAAGCACTGTTCCATATATGAAAAAAATAGGAGAATGACGGGATGGAGCTTTTTTATGCGCCAAGAGGTGAGACGAAGGCCACAGAGGGGTAAGAACTCAATTTGAGAATAGGCCCCTCTAAAATCCAGCCCCTCTCACTGTGGAAGTTTTCGAATTGTTTGCAGGTCTGTCCCAAAATACCTTGTGTTGCAGTGTCTGACAATTGAAAAATTAAAATGGTAAAAATACCCCAGGGTTTTGGTAAGACACATATGCAACAGTTAGGATCTTTTTTTGAAACGTTTCGCCTCACAGGGCTTCTTGTCAAATACAGAAAAGTTGATAGAAGCAGAAATACTTGAAGACGAGTACAGACCTGCAATCAAATTCGACAACTTCCCCTAGTGAGAGGGGGGGATTGAGAGGGGCCCGACTTCTCAACATCTGAGTTCTTACCCCTCCGTGGCCTACGTTTACCCCTTGGCCTATAAAAAGCTCCATCCCCGCACTTCTTTTCCAATTTTTTCATACTATGGAACAATGCTTTCTCCCCAACTGAGGGATGACCACCTCAAAACTTTTGGGTGATGGACGATTTTCTCGTCTTCAAATATTTTGCTTTACAACTTTCTGTACTTGACTGAAGAAGCCTCTGTGTAGGCAAACGTTTCTAATAAAAAAAACCTAACTGTTGAAATGTGCTTACCTAACAAGTGTTTTTTTGTACCAAGTAGAAATAAAAAAGCCAGGTTTTAGGATCCCCTGGTGAAAAAAGTGTTATGCTTAGATTCCCTCAATACAGGAAAAAAAATTAATTATTGCTCATTTAAGAAACAAAGAGGTATACATAAAAGAGTGTCTTTACCAAAAAAGTCAGAACCCCCTGTATAGAGTCAAAAAAATTAAGCGAGAAAATAATGACACAATACCCCAAAAGCTTTCACACGGGATGGGAAAAATTTTAGTTTGGAAAACAAAAGTAGGGCAACGTACAAATCACGAACGAGAATGACTATCACATTTCTCGGATACTAATCTTTTCAGAGAATAACTAAACAATGTCCCCAAACCCAAAACCCACGTAGTGTAGTGTACGTTTTGCTCCTTATTTTTCAAATTTCATTATACAAATTTTTAGTAAATTAAAAAATCACTACCTCATTTTGTGATTTTTCTAGTAAG
>NC_069435.1:763873-780740 GCF_026875155.1 Cherax quadricarinatus | reverse complement strand
TTTAATATAAAGGGAAAAAAAAATACGACAGGTTGTAGGTAAGAACATATGCAACAGTTAGGTATCTTTATTTCGAAAACGTTCGCCTACACAGTAGGCTTCTTCAGTCGAGTACAGAAAAGTTGATAGAAGCAGAAGATACTTGAAGACGATGTATTCAGTCCATCACCCTTAAAGTTTTGAGGAGGTCAGTCCAACAGTCTGGAGAAGAGCATTGTTCCATGGAATGAAACAATATGGAGATGAAGTGACAGGATGGAGCCTTTTTAGCGCCAGGAGGTGAGACGTAGGTCACTAGGAGAGGTAAGATCTCAGATGTAGGGAGGACAGGTCCCTCTCAGATCCAACCGTTCTCACTAGTAGAGGTTGTCGAAGTTGATTGTAGGTCTGTACCAAGATACCCTTGTGTTGCAGTGTCAGACAGATTGAATAATAAAATGGTATAAAATACCGACAGGTTGTTAGGTAAGACACATATGCAACAGTTAGGTATCTTTATTTCGAAACGTTTGTACAAGCCTAATAAAATGATAGGCTACCAATAACCTGTCTACTTCATCTCCTTATTGTTTCATCCTCACTGGAAACAATGTTCCTGGATCAAACAATCATGGATGAGTGGACTGATGACCTTACCTCAATAACTTCTAAGGAGGTGATTGACTGATTAAACAGTCCTCTTCAACGTATCTCATCTGTTCTATGAACTTGTTCTGTAGGCTCTACTAAGTAGCTCTATGGTTGTGGTCAGACACGTTTCGAAATAAAGATACCTAACTGTTGCATATGTGTCTTACCTAACAACCTGTCGGTATTTTATACCATTTTATTATTCAATCTGTCTGACACTGCAACACAAGGTATCTTGGTACAGACCTCAATCAACTTCGACAACCTCTACTTAGTGAGAACGGATGGATTGAGAGGGACCTGTCCTCCCTAACATCTGAGATTTACCTCTCCTATGACCTACGTCTCACCTCCTGGCGCTATAAAAGGGCTCCATCCTGTCACTTCATCTCCATATTGTTTTCATTCCATGGAACAATGCTCTTCTCCAGACTGAGGGACTGACCACCTCAAAACTTTAAGGGTGATGGACTGATTACATCGTCTTCAAGTATCTTCTGCTTCTATCAACTTTTCTGTACTCGACTGAAGAAGCCTACTGTGTAGGCGAAACGTTTCGAAATAAAGATACCTAACTGTTGCATATGTGTCTTACCTAACAACCTGTCGGTATTTTATACCATTTTATTATTCAATCTGTCTGACACTGCAACACAAGGGTATCTTGGTACAGACCTACAATCAACTTCGACAACCTCTACTAGTGAGAACGGTTGGATCTGAGAGGGACCTGTCCTCCCTACATCTGAGATCTTACCTCTCCTAGTGACCTACGTCTCACCTCCTGGCGCTATAAAAGGCTCCATCCTGTCACTTCATCTCCATATTGTTCATTCCATGGAACAATGCTCTTCTCCAACTGAGGATGACCACCTCAAACTTTTAAGGTGATGGACTGATTACATCGTCTTCAAGTATCTTCTGCTTCTATCAACTTTTCGTCTCGACTGAAAAGCCTACTGTGTAGCGAAACGTTTTCGAAATAAAGATACCTAACTGTTGCATATGTGTCTTACTAACAACCTGTCGGTATTTATACCATTTTATTATTCAATCTGTCTGACACTGCAACACCAGGGTATCTGGGTACAGACCTACAATGCAACTTCCCGACAACCTCTCCTAGTGAAAACGGTTGGATCTGAGAGGACCTTCCCCCTACATCGAGATCTTACCTCTCCTAGTGACCTACGTCTCACCTCCTGGCGCTATAAAAGGCTCATCCTGACCTTCATCTCCATATTGTTTTCATTTCCATGGAACAAGTGCTCTTCTCAACTGAGGGACTGACCACCTCAAACTTTAAGGTGATTACCTGATTACATCGCTTCAAGTAGCTTCAGCTTCTATCAACTTTTCTGTACTCGACTGAAGAAGCCTATGTGTATGGCGAAACGTTTCAAATAAGATACCTAACTTTTTGCATATGTGTCTTACCGTAACAACCTTCGGTATTTTATTACATTTTTTATTATTCAATCTGCTGACACTGCAACACAAGGGTATCTTGTAACAGACCTACAAATCAACTTCGACAACCACTACTAGTGAGAACGTTTGGATCTGAGAGGGACCATTTCCTCCCTACACTGAGATTCTTACCTCTCTTAGTGACCTACGTCTCACCCTCCTGGCGCTATAAAAGCTCCATCCTGTCACTTCATCTCCATATTGTTTTCATTCCATGAACAATTCTCTTCTCCAACTGAGGACTGACCACCTCAAAACTTTGAAAAAACGGGTGATGGACTGAATAAAACGTCTCAGATCTTCTGCTTCTATCACTTGTTCTGTACTCGACTGATAGAAGCCTTCTGTGTAGGCGAAACGTTTCGAATTAGAGATACCTAACTGTTGCATATGTGTCTTACCTAACAACCTGTCGGTTAATTTTATACCATTTTATTATTCATTGTGGATAGGTCTGTTCTGCCTTGCTGCAACATCTGCCGCCTCATTTTCCCGGATCCAGCATGGCTGGGGAACCCATTTCAATGTCGATTAGCGTTATCCCTGAACTTCTAAGGCTGTCATATGCTCAGGATCGATGTGATGAGGTGAACATTGTCCTGTGTTGAGGATGGGAGAGGATTGATTGCAGAGGTGTAATCAACATGATGACAGGTCGGAGTCGATTCGTAGGGCATGGTGACAATGCCTGTGAATCGCCACCAGCTCAGCTTGAAGGATCGGCAGTGGTCAGGGAGTTGCCAGCCCTTGTGTGTGACCATTGTGGTACAGTCCAGCTGCTGCTCTCTTCTGTCAGGATCGACAGAACATCTGTGAAATACACTGCACATGTGACTCCACTGCCAATGCCAAGCTTTGTCTCAGCATGGATTGCTGAGGGTGTCTTTACTGCAGAGACTCTTTAGAGAATGGGTAGTTTGCTTGAATCAAACATCGCTGGATCTGGGCGCGGGAGGTGTGGATGGTACCAGCAACAGGAAAGGTCACAACTCCTTCTCAAGGAGTAATTGTATAGGCAGCAGGCTTACTGCCCAGCATCACAAAAGAACGAAGTGGGACATGTGTCCATGGTTTCAATATCTGCACTCCTAGTGGTTACCTTGCAGCCGGTGCAGAATCGTGCAACTTTGGGGAGGCGTTTATGTATCTTACTCTGTGTCAGCCAATTAAGGAAGCCTGGCCTCAGATCTGATACATACTGTGTTTGGTCCCGCTGTGATGGGGGCCCCAAGCATAGTTCTTATCGCCTGGGTTTTTGTATGACTCCACCCTTGCGTGCTCTGCGGGAAGAGAACGGAGCTAACGCCGTGCACCATAGTCAATGAGCGAGCGTATAGCTTACATATGAGTAAACAAGTGAAGTACATCATTGCTTGCCCCTGCACGGTGCCTCGTCATTGCTCTCATTGCGTTAAGTCTAGTAGAGCACGGGATCTGACATACTCGGCCTGTTTTCCTGAAAAGTCAGCTTTTCTCAATTTAGGTTCCAAGACAGATACGGAGCCTTTCCACTCAAGTTCTATATGCCTGAATACATAATCTATTCACAGAATCTGGTCCCTTGAACATCATTGCAAGAGATTTTCCTCAGCCGAGATCTTGACCGCTGTTTCTATCCCGCCCGTGTTAAAGGTTTTATCTTGAGTCCGAAGTTGCCTTGCAATACAGCCAAAATAAGTTTCTAAATCGTCACTGAGGCTGTCGCTCCAATTTGCCTTTCCCATTCACTATAACATTCCCACGGCTGAGGTGTGAATAGGGTAGATATCCGATTGCTGGGGGGATCTGGACCTACTAATTTGCAGGCCTACCCATTTTCTCGACTTGAAAATTCATCATAACAACTCATTACTGTTGGAAGACATGCTCAGTGTTGTGAGAACTCTTATGTAGGGAGTTGATATCTAGGGAATATACCTAGGACACACTGGAAATAGTTTTCCTTTTTGGAAAAGGCCCTCACAGCCTCTGCTTCCCCCAGCCTTTCATTTTACCTCATCCTTTTCGCCTCTATCACACCAACAGTGTAGAGGAGATTTTGCACCACGCTACTCGTGGCCGTCTGAAAATTTGCAACAACTCATCCCTTTACCAACCTGAGGGAATAACGAGGAGTGAGGCAGTCCTACGTGAGTTTTGTAATGCAGGTGTGGCACACACACTGAAAATTCGTCTTTCATTCCAAGATACGTGTGCTAGAAGTTCTGCAAGTATTTTAGTGAATAACTATTTGTAGGAAAAGGGAAAAAGAAAAAAAAAAAAAAAAAAAGAAAAAAGGTATTGCAGTGTTTGGTAACTCTGATAATCTGCCAGCTGTCAGTTACCTTGAGCGAGGCACTGCTTCACCTGCCTAAGGACTTTCGCCCATATTGACTATGAGAAGAAGGCGAATGTGCGTGCTCAGAGAACGTTGGTTTGATTACCCTTGCTGTACTCGGCTGTGTCCCCAACTCTCCGCCTTTAAACCTCATCTGATCGCCTCTATCAACGTGCAGAGAAGAGTGTATTTTTTGCTGCTGCCGCTGGTACTCAAATATCTGAGTTCCGCACAGCTAGTCACCCTCTTGCCACCTGAGAAATACGGACGAATCTCCCATCCTGCGTGATTTGGTTATCCCAGACCTGAGCCAGCCAGGATGAATCAGACTGGTGCCACTTGTACAAAATGTGTTTATATCTCCTAACGAGGAGAGATGACCTGTTATTCTTCTATGCACTGAGTGTTTACTGTGAGGAAATTCTGGCATAGTGTGGAACACCAACAAGAGTGGTTAAGAACAATTTAACGAGCATTGCAGTACCTGGTAACTCCATTGGAGACGGCTTTTTTAACTGTAACATGCCCGATGTTCATCTATAAAACATAGTACTTTGTGCTGATTTGTTTGTCCACAGAGTGAAAATTTTGTCTGTCATTCCTAGACACGTGTGCTAGCTGTGTTAATTTCTGCTGGTTTGGAAGTAATTAACGAGTATGCAATATTGGTATCTCTTGAGACGCTGTGGCCCGTGAATGAACCTTGAAAATCGCACGTGCGACCCGCAGTCCACACACCCCATATTGCCTGTGTCTAGCGAGGGGAATATCCTTCCTTGTCCCTTCTATTCACCGTGTATCCCTTTAGCCCCATTCCCAGTGATAAACTCCTGTCACTAAGAATATAGCTGATGGTGTTTGACTTAGATTCTGGTGAAGGCATATTTGGAAACATTTTTTAAGTAAACAGGCTCGGAAAAAAAACGAGGCTTCAGAGAAAGGCTTGCTGAAAGCAATACAGTGGGTGTACACCTTCCCAAAGCTGTCAGGTTAGATTTACCTAACAACACTGATCAAGAGACCAAGTGTAACTGGTTTTTCGAAGCTAGTGATAGAACAATCATGAGAAACGATAAGTTTGTCCACGAAAGGATAACTACGTCTTAGTGCCTAATGATTCAGCATTTATAGACAAACTTCTCACCCTCGAATAAGCCGACCATCAAACTCTGACAGCCCCACCAAGGAACCTAAAGTGCTTTATTAGTCATCTACAACGTCAACAAGCACTGAATCCTCAATACTGGCGTCAGAGCAAGTTTGCAAGCCCTCGTCAACTTTCCAACGGTTCTGATATTAGATGATGGACTGGCCAGGGGACTCTTGCCACGCTAATTCACACACCGCGCAGCCCACCTGGAGTTTACCCTGGAGTATAGGTTTCGGGGTCAACGCCCCCGTCGGCCCGGTCTTGTGACCAGGCCTCCTGGTGATCAGCGCCTATCAACCATGCTGTTGCTGCTGGCTGCACGGCAAACCAACGTACGAGCCACCAGCCCGTCCTGTCATGAACTGACTTAGGTGCTTTGTCCAGTGCCAGCTTGAAGACTGCCAGGGGTCAGTATGGTAAACCACCTTATGTGTGCTGGGAGGCAGTTGAACAGTCTCGGGCCCCTGACACTTATTGTATGTCTCTTAACGGAGCTAGTGACAACCCCTGCTTTTTCATTGGGGGAATGTGCAATCGCTGCCAAGTCTTTTGCTTCATAGTGAGGATTTTTCGTGTGCAAGTTCGGTACTAGTCCCTCTAGGAATATTTTCCAGTCGTATATAATCATGTATTCTCTCCCTCCTGCGTTCCAGGGAAATACAGGTTATAAACCTCAAGCGCTCCCAGTAATTGAGTGTTTTTTCTCCGTTATGCGCGCCGGAAAGTATCTCAGTAACATTTTCTAGGTTGGCAATTTCACCTGCCTTGAAAGGTGCTGTTTAGAGTGCAGCAATATTTCCAGCCTAATAGACAAGTGACGCTGAAGAGTGGTCATCATGGCCTGGCCTCCCTAGTTGTTGAAGTACGTCATTATCCCATCCAGTCATTTTTTCTAGCAGTATGCGATTGATACAATATTATGTCCTTGAAGGTAGATCCTCCGACATAATACCACTCCAGGTTCTTTGACGTTGGGGTTTCGCTCTATTTATGTGGCCAGAATTTGTTTTGTACTCTGATGAAGATTTAATTCCTCATGTTTACCATATCTGATTAATTGAAATTTCTCATCGTTTGAAATTCATATTGTTTTCTGCAGCCCACTGAAAGATTTGGTTGAATTGTCCGCCTGAGCTTGCAGTTCCTGCAATGAAAGACTCTGTCATGCAGATTCGGGTGTCATCTGCAAAGGAGACACGGTCTGTGGCTGACATCCTTGTCTATGTCGGATATGAGAGGAGGAACAAGATGGAGCTAGTACTGTGGCCTGTGAACAGAGCTTTTCACCGTATCTTGCCTCGGACTTTATCTGTTGACGGACTACTCTCGTGTGTTCTGTTAGTGAGGAAATTAAAGATCCATCGACCGACTTTTCCTGTTATTCCTTTAGTGCGCATTTTGTGGCGCTATTACGCCATGGTCACACTTGCGAAGGCTTTTTGTCAAAGTCTGTAAATATTAGCATCTGCATTCTTTTTGTCTTTCTAGTGCATTTAGGACCCTTGTCGTAGTGATCCATGTAGTTGAGAACAGACAGGAGCGACCTGTTCTAAACCCATGTTACCCTGGGTTTTGTCCTATGGGTTTCTATAATGTGGGTTAACTTGCTTCTTGAGACCCCTTTCAAAAGATTTTTATGATATGATGTAGTGCTATTGGTCTGTAGTTCTTTGCTGTTGCCTTTACTGCCCCTTTGTGGAGTGGGGCTATTCTGTTGATTTTAGTAACTGAGGGAACGACCCCGTGTCCATGCTCCATTTTCTCCCCAACGTCGATGTTATAAGTGTCAACGCTGGGACACATCGCCAGGAAATGCCCGTCCTAATCACACTGTTTGCAGTGTGTGCCAATGCTCATCCTTCTGAACGGTTGTATGATATGATCATACAGCAACAGACTGTTGCTAAACAATGTATCAATTGTAAGACCTCAGAGTCACAGCAGCTCATGCTGACTGCAGTGTGAGGCTGCCCAAATTGCAGCCTAGAACCGCACTTTATTTTTTTTATTGTCCCTTTTCTTTCACCCTGTACCCTCATTATGACCCCCCAGACTACAGGTACCCTCTGTTCTGCCCTCCGACAATGGGGTTGAGGCACCTCACCTGGGCGCACGTCAACAGACCTCCCATCACGTCGGCTGTCAATACCAGCCTTGCTGAGTCAGCTGACAGTCAGCCAACGAGCTCACTGACCCGGGACTTCCACGTCTCCAGTATGTCCATGTCTTGCTCCTGTGTATACAACCTGATGTTCGTGCATAAAAGTACTGGCAACACAACAATTCTCCTGAACAACAACTTGAAACACACAAGGAAAATGTGTAGAGTGTACCATAACAAGATTGTGTCACAATTTGTGAAACGCAATGTAAGGCTGCTGAACAAGGTGGTGTGGTGTTCCTTATTACAGAATTACGAATATAATACTTGTGTTGATAACTATATTTAGCATCATAAGGAAGCTATGTGTCAATGATATTAGTAATATATGACGCGTTAATATAAGTGGTGTGAAGAGTGTGATGAAGCAATGGTTTCTATTTAGTTTAATTATTTATTTATTTATAATTTGAGCACACTTACAGATGTACAAAAAAAAATACAGATAAAGTCCACATGCCAAAGCCACTTTATACTTAGCTAGCAATTACGTCTGGCTTAAAATTAACTATATTAACTAAGGCAATGATGAAATCAGTGAAAAAACATATGTAATCTGATTACTATAAAGCACAAGTGAGTATTATAAAGACAGGTCATATGGTTTGCATGCATTGTTGTAAATTCTGTTGATGGAGTATTCTGTAGTATGAATTTAAAAAATGAATAAAGTTAGTGGTTTGGAGTTTTAACATTTATGTGATTATAATTGTGAGAAACATTTAAGATTATACAATTTATAAGGTTCATTATTCAGTATTTATTTGGGTTTGGGTGAGTAAGTGATCTTCTTGAGAAGAGACTTGAAAAAAAAAAAAAAAATTTTTTTAATTAACAGGTAGGTTTCTTTTATATTAACAGGTAATGAATTCCAGATTTTAGGCCTTTTATTTGCATTGAGTTTTTGCATAGCGTGAGATGGACAGAGGAATATCAAAGAGTGATCTGTGGCCTTGTGTTCTGTCATGTGTTGTCGTTGATGTTGGCAAGTAGATGTTTGAGGGAGGTTTAATATCAGAAGTGAGTGTTCTATGTATGTAATAGGTGCAGTATAATATGATGTTTTGTATGGTGGAGTAGGTTAGTGTATTGAATATTGGTGAGAGTGCTGCCTGTAGTGATAATTGTGTATCATTCTAACTGCAGCCTTTTTTGTTGGGTAATTAGTGTTCCTGAGATGGTTACTTGTTGTTGAGCCCCATGCACAAATTTCCCATAGGTGAATAGGGGAAAATAAGAGAGTGATATAGGGCCAGAGGGCTGACTGTGAGCATTGTACACGTACTTCGATAGTAGCCTACTATCTTGGAAAATTTTCTTAGAAATTTGTTGTATATGTTGATAAATTTGAGTCTATTTACAAGGGTGGATTCCTAAGAATTTTGCCCTCTGTTTAGCATTGTAGATAGTGATCCGTTTCTACAATGGTTAGTCAAAGTGATAGCGTAATATAATGGAGGGAAGAGTGTGATGAGAGCGTGGTGTCTATAATATTAGTAATAGTGATTGAGCTAATATTTAGTTGTTGAGAAGAGTGTGTGAGGGCAGTTTGTGTCTATAATGTTAGTAATAAGTGAAGTGCGTAATATAAGTGGTCCGTGAAGAGAGGTGATGATAGCGGTGTTGTCTATAATAATAGTAATATGATGAGCGTAATATAAGTGGTGGAGAAGAGTGTGATAGGCATTTTTGTCTAAAATGTTAGTAAAAGAGATTTAGCGTAATATAAGTGGTGGTGCAGAGTGTGATGAGAGTAACACATAGCCAATGTTTGAATACAATACTGTGATAAATGGTAATGAACCACTATGTTGTATTGGTTTTGTGATGACAGGTTACAGTGGTGCATGTAATGTTAGTGGAGATCTGGAAGTGAGTTGTGGTGTCACCTATCATACATTCACATCATAAACAGCGTCATGCTCTGGGTATACAAAGACTCCCACGAGGCCTTACAACTGGAAGTGCACTTTTAAAACTCATGGACAAGGGTAGCACTGTTGACATTGATAAGGTCTGCTATTTATATGAACAATTTTTTCATTATGCTGAGAAACTCAACAAGATCCAGGACTACTATAATGGATCAAAACTCGTATAAACTTTCTAAAATATTAAGCTGGAACATTGCATCACTTAGAAAAAGACTTCCTGACCTTCATCATAAAGTAACCACCGAACCCATTGATGTGTGTCTACAACAGACATAGCCCCACTCCACAAAGGGGGCAGTAAAGCAACAGCAAAGAACTACAGACCAATAGCACTAACATCCCATATCATAAAAATCTTTGAAAGGGTCCTAAGAAGCAAGATCACCACCCATCTAGAAACCCATCAGTTACACAACCCAGGGCAACATGGGTTTAGAACAGGTCGCTCCTGTCTGTCTCAACTATTGGATCACTACGACAAGGTCCTAAATGCACTAGAAGACAAAAAGAATGCAGATGTAATATATACAGACTTTGCAAAAGCCTTCGACAAGTGTGACCATGGCGTAATAGCGCACAAAATGCGTGCAAGGAATAACAGGAAAAGTCGGTCGGATGGATCTATAATTCCTCACTAACAGAACACAGAGAGTAGTCGTCAACATGATAAAGTCCGAGGCAAGCACGGGAAAAGGCTCTGTTTCACACAAGGCACAAGTACCCGCTCCCATACTTGTTCCTCATCCCATATCCGATATAGAACAAGGATGTCAGCCCCAGCACCGTGTCTTCCTTTGGTCAATGACACCCGAATCTGCATGACAGTGTCTTCCATTGCAGACACAGCATGGCTCCAGGCGACATCAACCAATCTTTCAGTGTCTGCAGAAAACAATAAGAAGTTCAACTAAGAGAAATTTCATTACTCAATATGTAAACATGAGGAAATTTAATCTTCATCAAGTACAAACAAATTTGGCCACAAAATAGAGCGAACACCAACGTCAAGACCTGGAGTGATCATGTCGGAAGATCACACCTTCAAGACCAAACATTGTATCAATCGCACCTGCAATAAAAATGACAGATGATAATGAGAACACTTCAAAACTATGGAGGCCAAGCCCATGATGACACTCTCAGGTCACTTTTTCATCTAGGCTGAATATTGGCTGCACACTAACAGCACCTTTACAAGGCATGGTGAAATTGCCAACCTATAAAATGTACAGAGAACTTTCACAGGCGCGCATAACGATATGGAAACACCTCAATTACTGGGAGCGCTTGAGTTCCTAAACCTGATTCCCTGGAATGCAGGAGGGAGAGATACAAGATTATATACACCTGGAAAATCCTAGAGGGATAAGTACCGATCTTGCACACGAAAATCAATCACAACGAAAGCAAAGAGACTTGGCAGACGATGCACTCCCCCCAATGAAAAGCAGGGGTGTCACGAGCACGATAAGAGACCAACAATAAGTGTCAGGGCCCGAGACTGTTCAACTGCCTCCCAGCAACACATAAGGGGGATTACCAACAGACCCCTGGCAGTCTTCAAGCTGGCACTTGACAAGCACCTAAAGTCAGTTCTGGATCAGCCGCTGTGGCTCGTACGTTTGGTTTGCGTGGCAGCCAGCACAACAGCCTTGTTGATAGGCTCGATCTCACCAGGAGGCCCTGTCACAGACCGGGCCGCGGGGGACTGTTGACCCCCTGAACTCTCTTCCAGGTAGAACTCCAGGTAAATAGAAGTCCATACTGTATTTTATAAAAATTATGTCATAAAAAATGGGAAGCCTGCACCTGCCCAGACAAGACTGGCCATTGTTGTTTGAATTGGACACAAACGTTAGTGAATGTTGGGAAGAATTTTCGTGTTTCTAGAGGAAAATTCGGGCTGACACCTCTCAAATAGGAGGACAAAATTGTTGGATTGCATTCCGCATAAATTGAGATATCATCTACTGGATAAGACAGCTCCAGGAACCTCAGATAAGCTATATAGATTTGTGTTATAATTCTGGTCAGTATTTTCATAAATTTAGACAGTGAGGATTTTCTGAGTATGAATACACCTTGATCTCCAGTCAAATTGGTGAGTGATATTAAGATATATTCCCTTCTGTTATGTATATGTGTATATAAAATATAAATCATTTATTATTATTAATGTACAGTCCACAACTCATATATTTACCAGAATACTGGTGAATCCATATTTCATTTGTAATTATAGGTCTACAGCAACTTGTGGATATACAATTGTATGTATCGAAGGGGTAATTTTTGTGTGACGCTATGTCCCAAATTCCTACTTGCTAAGTAGCTCTGATAAATTAATAATTTCTTTGTTATTTATGGTATATACATTATGAAGTTATCACAAAATAAATGCTATTTTCCACATATTGGAGTACATGAAACTTTTAAGTAAATGTTCTTCCTTGTGGTTTAGCGCAACTATTTGAGTATATTAATAACAATAAAGTAAAATTGGGGGGGGGGGGGGGGAGTCACCTGCATCGTACTGTGGTTAGGTGTATATCAGCACCATTATGAATAGTCACTGGAACAGTCACTGATGATGTCTATTTTTATACATATTTATATAATTTTTATGTGTATGACTATATATATGTATATTTGTATGCATTGTTTTAAATAAAATATGTATAAAAAATTAATCTCCCAACAAAAGGCTTGTAGTGATACTGCTCCTGTGGGGAGCAGCAGCAGGATAATACTGCACCACCTCTCGGGGCCCTTAACAACAACAACAGTTTGGTGTGTGTCATGTGCGCCAACACATGGTGTGTGATTCTCTTCTCTTCTACTATCCCTATATTAGTGATGCAGATTGCATGGTGAGTTTAAATATGTGGCCTGTAGTTATAACTTTTCTCTTGACATAAGCAAGACAATCACCATGCCCTGTAGAAGTCCATTATTAGATGTACTATTCCATTATAATTTGTGTTGTGTCAGAAGTACTATGAAGATTCTATGTTCAATAAAGCCTAGAGATAAGGCCTGTGATTTCAATCACAACAATTTATTGAACATAGAAACCAGGGCACCTGGTTGATCCTGCGCTAGACTACACACAAACATGCATCATTTACTGAAACTGAGAGGCAAGACGTGACCCCAGCTTATCAACGGCTGCTCAGGAATGGAAGCACTGGTTTAAGTCTTTCCGAAACTTCTTGGGAGCCCAACCATAAAGAAGAATCTAGATAAACTAAGATCTGCTCATCAATTTTGTGTCACCTTAGATATATGAGGCTATTTCTGAGTGTAATACTACGAAGAAGCAAACAAAACCCTCAATTCTCAGTATATTAAACCTACAAATTAAATCTTTGCACCTATCGCCTTGCAACACGCGCCAGCAACCTGATGAATCCTTAGAGGAATACCTTCAAGCACTGAAAATTTAGGTAAGGACTGTCACCACAAGCAGTGACAGCTGCTCCAAAATTGTGAAGAGTCAATCAGGATGCTTTTTATCAGTGCCCTGCAATCACCAATAATAAGCGCAGCGTTTTATTGGAGAATAAAACTCTCGACTACCGCTGCCTTGACCAGGCAAGAAGCTCTAGATTCAGCCCAGAAGAATTCTGAAGTATACAGTACCACTCAGCCTTCTCGAGTGGGTAAGTGCTGCAATTCCTGACCAATGACTCTTGCAATGGAAGTTACTGTGGAACCTGGCCATCAGTGACAGCATCAGCGTTACGTGTGTTTTCTTTGAGGTTTTCAGACATCCCGTCCAAAGTGTCCTGCTCGTTAAGCAATGTGCCTTAAAAGCCACAATAAAGGTCACTTTGCTAAAGTATGTCGTGCTAATTCATCAACAAGAGCAGTGCCTCCACACATTCCGGTGATCATGCAACACTAGCGAACTTGACTTCCATGCGGCTACTCAAATATACTGTCAAGACATTTGTGAAAGTATTCATCAAAGGAACAGAAGTAAGATGGTCTTATTGATAGTGGTCAGCTCAGAGAGTTTCATCAAACCTTGACTTAGTTAAACGCCACTCCTTGACTGTACAATCAACTCCATCAGGTACCGTTTCCAGGGCATCAACATCCTCTTAATCAGACCTTAGGTTTTTGGTAAGGTAAATCGTCAGAGTTAATGGAAAGGATTTATCAAGATGTACATTTAGCAATTCTGCCGACAACTATGTGCTCTTGATGATATCCTTGGTCAGACCATCAGAAGCTACATGGAAGTGTTACCTTAACATATGGAGGTGAAACTGGCCTCTCTTGTTGTCTGTGTACTTAGCACTTTAAGGGTAAGACCCCCAAAGGCCTGTTTACCAATCTTACCGGCGGATTGCCATCCTATAACAGCTAATTCACGCTGCTATTCTTAGTGAGGATCGAGTGTTCATGTGAGAAGAAACTCAGAGGCTGCTGAAGGAGGTATTATAGAACCGAGTAATTCCCCTTGGCGTGCACAGGTTGTTGTTGTTAAAGATGATATAGTAATACGGAACTGGCCCTATCGTAATACTTGGACAATCAATCAAATTTACACTGTTCATGATGGGTCCCTCTATCGCTGCGATTGATATAAGTGAGACAAAATTGCACAGTACTAGGAGTTTAGCACAACTGATCTACATAATGGGGGCCTATCCCCAAGTCCCAAAAAGGAATGAAAAAAAACCATACACAGCATTTTCAGGCTATTTATGGCCTGAAAAATCAGTTTAGCCCAGAGTCCCTTTTTGAGTCCGAATGGTGTAGCCTGTCTTCCAACGAATATTATGCACACATTCAGGAAGAGCAACTCATGGGAACTTACGCATATTTAGATAATGTTACCATAAGTGACAATACCCAGGAGGAACATGATGCAAACCTTGGATAATAATTTGGAAGCTGCCACTGAGAGTAAAAATATCAGTTACAATGATTTAAAAGTGCATTTTTTCAACTAAAAGGCTTATGCATCTTTGTTTATGTATTGGAAATGTTCAATAATTCCGCAGACCCAGAACGACTACGACCTCTACGGGAACATCCAATGCCGTCAATACAAAAAGTCCCCTATCCGACTAACTCCTTTGACTCTATGCATAAAACTCACAATGTGAACTCCAACAATTCAAGTAAGTTCCACCCCTATAGTGCTATCACATTTCTAGTGAACAAAGGAAGCAAAGCCGCTTTTCCATACACTCAAACAGTACAATGTAAAACTACAAGAGTTCAAGCCATTGAATGAGTCCCCTACCATCCGAAGTGGAAACGGATGCATACTGACAATGCCATAGCTGCAGTCTTTATCTCATGCAGACTACCAGTAGCCTTCGTTTTCGAGAACTTTCAAGGATCAGAGAAAATGGTTTACGCAGCTGTATAAAGGAATCCCGAGGCCATACATAGAAGCAGTTCGCCACAGGAGGCATTAATTTAACTGTAGACATTTCACGCCATAAGGACTGACCTACGGTCCGTGATTAATATGTTCGACAAGAGATGCACAAAAAGATAGGATAAAGAATGACAAGATATTACGCTGAGGATGGATACTAAGTCGTGTTATGGACTTGATTTCTGTACCGACCGGGACAAGAGAACATCTCACCTGATGCCATTTCTGTCCCACTGTGGACAGCATGTCATGATTTGCAATCACTCTCGCTCTCCACAAGGCTTTGTGTCACCCAGGAGTTACACGCCTGTACCATTTTGTCAAATCAAAGAACATGCCCAACTCAGTGGAAGATGTTCGACAAGTGATCAGAGCATGCAGAGTATGTGCATGATGCAAGCCAAACTTTCATCAGCCAGAGAAGACTCATCTCATAAAATCCACCCAGCCTTTCGAGAGATTGAATATAGATTTCAAAGGACCTCTACCAAGCACAAATCAGAATAGGTATTTCCTTAACATAGTAGATGAATATTCAAGGTTTCCCTTTGTATTCCCCTGTGCAAATATGGCTGCTTCAACTGTTATTAGTTGTCTTTCACAGTTGTTCTCTATTTTTGGTATGCCAGCTTATATCCATTCAGACAGGGGATCCTCGTTCATGAGTAACGAACTTCAGGAGTTTTTTGGCTAGCAAAGGTATTGCCTGCAGCAGAACAACAAGCTACAACCCTCAAGGCAATGGTCAAGTGGAGCGGTTCAATGGTACTATATGGAAGGCAGTTACAATGACATTGAAGTCGCGCAATCTACCTGTTCAACACTGGCAAACTGTCCTACCTGATGCTCTTCACTCTATTAGATCATGCTGTGCACAGCTACTAATGCAACCCCTCATGAAAGACTCCTCAACTATTCACGTCGTTCCTCTACTGGGAGCCTCCGTGCCCACTTGGTTATGTCATCCTGGACCCGTTCTCCTGAAGAGTCACCGTAGATGAACAAGACGGATCCTTTAGTGGAAGAGGTAGAGCTCCTGCAAGCTAATCCACATTACGCCCACATTCGCTACCAAAATGGTGAAGAGACTACAGTATCTACAAGACATTTAGCCCCAGTTGAAATCCCCATTAGTGTGGAATCTCAAGATACACCATAGATGTGAAAGATGCTTCGTTTTCTCCTGGAAAGCCCTTGAGACTACCCTACGGAAATAGAGGATTCTGCTCCAGCAGTTAATCAAACCCCGCTGGAAAATATCGAACCTGGTGAAGAGGCTCAAGGGCTACGAAGGTCGGGACGTGTACGTCGCCCACCTAACAGTTTGGGAGATTACTGTCTCTGATATTTTAGAAGGGGGAGATTGTAGTGATACTGGTCCTGTGGGGAGCAGCAGCAGGATAATACTGCACCACCTCTGGGGCCCTTAACAACAACAACAGTTTGGTGTGTGTCATGGGCCAACACATGGTGTGTGATTCTCTCCTACTTTATATCCATTTATCAGTGATGCAGATTACATGGTGAGTTTAAATATGTGGCCTGTAGTTATAACTTTTCTCTTGACATATGCAAGACATCACCATCCCTGTAGAAGCCATTATTAGATGTACTAGTCATTATATTTGTTGTTGCAGAAGTACTAAGAAGATTCTATGTTCAATAAAGCCTAGAGATAAGGCCTGTGTTTCTATCACAACAGACTGCAGTATTAAGAATTCCATTAGACAATATGTCAATTTCAAATGCTAAGACCAATTCTAATCCATAGCTTATGGTCTTAGAATAAACACCCACTTAAACC
>NC_069435.1:731196-763373 GCF_026875155.1 Cherax quadricarinatus | reverse complement strand
TCTTTTTTTTTATTACGACCGCTGGTAACTAAAGGTTATATGAAATTCACAGTATACGTCGGTATTTCAAGAAAAAAGAAACTAAAGAAAGTCACTCCACTCCACTAATTTACCATTATAATACTGGTTAGTTGCTACTACAACACTGTATTCTGGTCTTCACTGGTATCACTAGATTATATGCGAGTACACTAGCAGGCCAGGAAGATTATTAAAAACAGCTGACCTGTGGTAAGTTTCTGGCGACTTCTGGCACCTGCCTCTATAGGCTTATCACTTCATTTACAAATTCACCTGTTTTCAAATGACACTTTAGCCTTTATCATCAATATACTAGGGAGCCACTGTAGTATACACTATACACTATGTATACTCAATGTTTTCAGGGAGACTTTCTTTCCTCTGACACAAAGTTCAATTATTATTATTTTTTTCACACGGGACACAGGCCTATGATTCCCCTCTGGCAGTAAACTCTGCTAGGTAGTGCACACTAATTCTCCTTTTTTGACTCAGTATATAATGTTTTCCGCCCAAGATTGGTTGCAGGCGCTAGAGGGATGTATCGTATAGGATTGATGACACAAATTAAAGTTCTAGCACGTAAGAGCGACCATGAAAACACCAGAAAACCCGGAGCACAACGTACATTCCAGTCGCCAAAAAAAAAAAAAAAAAAACTCTTCCCCCCCGAAGACCAATCCCTTGGCTCCACCGAGGGATTTATATACCAACCTACACCTCATTACTCCTTTAACATTTCCATTGTTAGATTTCTATACCCCAACGAAAAGGCTCCCTCCCAATGTTGCCCATACACCTCTCTATTCCTACATTTTGTCCTATAAAAATGGCACATCAGTGCTCTGACACACATCGCACCCCTATTCTTCCACATCCCCCATGACACGTATAAATAGTCAAGTACCAAATATGAAACAGAATGTCGTACCACATCCAGACAATCTCCCATCTCAAGACTCAAAGCTCTAAGCAGCGACAAACATCCCCCTCCCACTCGTCTGAGGACACCCTTAAACCTAATCCTAACCTTATGTAAACTGTCACAAAAGTATACGATGTGAAACGCCGTTTCCGGCCACCTGCACAATGCACAGGTTTGATCCTGAATCATTCCCATAACTTACAATTGTGCCTTGGACGCCAAAATCCCGTGGAGGAAGCGGTAACCAGTTTCCCGAGCCTGTGGTTGTAAGCACAAATTTTTGAACCCCTGCCATATAGTCTTCCAATGATAACCTGGGAAAACCTCATCACCGATGACCTCTCCCGATGTTATACCTATATTGTCTAATTTACCTGCCCGAACTCTCCTAGGGTTATGCATTACCAATAAGTGCCGTAACAGTGTTTTGCACCTTGTGAGGTCTTTCCCCACCCACCATCGTCGAACCTCTTTCATCAACGCTTCAACCCTCGCTCCCCTGACCCCACCCCTTGTCAAGAATTCCTGTCGTACGTATATGCTCATTAGGCGACTGTGTAGTGGTATTAGCCCCAATCCTCCCTTAACTACGTGCGTCATAACGATGTCCTTCCCTAACTAATGCCTATGGTAACCCCATATGAAATCCAAAATCTTCCTCTGTAACCACAACACATCATCCGTCATCAGTGGATAGACTGCTGAAGCAAACCACAATTTACTATACACCAGTACATTGACAACGATTACTCACTGGTGTAATGTTACATCACATGGTTGCCATCCCGCCATTCTACAAATTGCGGCTGCTACTACAATCGCAGTCTCGGCTGAGTGGTTGAGGGGAGTAGACGTGTGCTGGGGGGGATCTGGACCTACTAATTTGCAGGCCTACCCATTTCTCTCGACTGATAAGTCATCATTAAAACTCATACTGTTGGAAGACAGCTTCAGTGTTGTGAGAACTCTTATGTGCGAGTTGTGACTAGGGATATACCTAGTGAAACACTGGAAATAGTTTTCCATTTTGAAAAGGCCATCACAGGCCTCTGCTTCCCCTCTGCCTTTCATTTACCTCACCCTTTTTGCCTCTATCAACATACAGTGTAGAGGTGAATTTTGCTAGTCCACTGCTACTCGTGCCTCTGAAAATGCACACAACTCATCCCTTTACCAACCTGAGGAATAACGAGGAGTGTGCAGTCCTACGTGAGTTGGTAACGCAGGTGTGCACACACTGAAAATTCGTCTTTCATTCCAAGACACGTGTGCTAGAAGTTCTGCAAGTTTGTAGTGAATAACTATTTGTACGAGTATTGCAGTGTTTGGTAACTCTTGAGAAGTCTGCCTCAGTCAGTGACCTTGAGCGAGGCACTGCTTCACCTGCCTGAGACTTTCGCCCATATTGACTATGTGAAGAGAGGCGAATGTACGTGCTCAGTTACCCCTGCTGTTCTCCTGTATCCCCCAACTCTCTGCCTTTAAACTCAGCTGTTCGCCTCTATCAACGTGCAGTGTAGAGGTGTATTTTGCTGCTCCGCTGGCACTCAAATATCTGAGTTCCGCACAGCTAGTCACCTCTGCCTACCTGAGAAATACGGACGAATCTCCCATCCTGCATGAGTTGGTTATCCAGACCTGAGGCCTGCCAGATGAATCAGACTGTGCCACTTGTACAAAATGTGTTATATCTCTAACTGAGGAAGATGACCTGTTATTCTTCTATGCACTGAGTGTTTCTGGGAGGAATGCTGCATAGTTGGAACACAACAAGAGTGGTTAAGAACAAATTAACGAGCATTGCAGTACCTGGTAACTCCTTTGGAGACGGCTTTTTAACTGTAACATGCCTGAGGTTCATCTATAAACATAGTAAGTTTGTGCTGATTTGTTTGTCCACAGAGTGAAAAATTTGTCTGTCATTCCTAGACACGTGTGCTAGATGTGTTAAGTGCTGCAGGTTTGGAGTAATTAACGAGTAGTGCAATATTGGTAACTCTCGAGACGACTGTGGCCCCGTGAATGACCTTGAAAATCGCACTGCGACCCGCAGGCCACTACACCCATATTGCCTGTGTCTAGCGAGGTGAATATCCCTTCCTTGTCCCTTCTATTCACCGGTATCCTTTAGCCCATCGCCAGTGTGAAACTCCTGTCAGCTATGAGTATAGCTGATGGTGTTGACGTAGATGATGGTGAAGGCAGATTTGAAACATATTTTAGTAAACAGGATCGGAAAAAAGAACGAGGCTTCCAGAGAAAGCTTGCTGAAAGCAATACAGTGGGCGCACACCTTCCCAAAGCTCTCAGGTTAGATTTCCCTAACAACACTGATCAAGAGACCAAGTGTAACTGGTTTTTCGAAGTTAGTGTAAACAATCATGAGAAAACGATCAAGTTTGTCCACGATGAGGATAACTACGTCTTTGTGCCTAATGATTCAGCATTTATAGACAAACTTCTTACTCGCGAATATGCCAACATCAAACTCCGAGCTGCCCCACCAAGGGCACCTAAAGTGCTTATTGTCATCTACAACGTCAACAAGCACTTGAATCCTCAATATCTGGCGTCAGAGCAAGTTGCATGCCCTCGTCGACTTTCCAACGGTCTGATATTAGCTGAGTGGACTGGCCAGGGGTCTCTGCCACGCTATATTCACTCCCGCGCAGCCCTCAACAGACGCTATTACATTGCATTGTACAGACCTCCTCAACGTCGATGTTATAAGTGTCAACGCTGGGGCCACATCGCCAGGAAATGCCCATCTAAGTCACACTGGTGTGCAGTGTGTGCCAATGCTCATCCTTCTGAACGGTGTTATGATATGATCAAACAGCAACAGACTGTTGCTAAACAATGTATCAATTGTAAGACCTCAGGAGTCACAGCAGCTCATGCTGACTGCAGTGTGAGGGCTGCCCGCATCGCAGCCAACCGCACTTCACCCTGTACCCCTCATTATGACCCCCCAGGACTACCAGGTACCTCGGGTCTGAATACTGGCTCATGCCTGCCCTCCGACAATGGGGTTGAGCACCTCACCTGGGGAGCACGTCAACAGACCTCCATCACGTCAGCTGTCAATACCAACCTAGCTGAGTCAGCTGACAGTCAGCCAACGAGCTCAGCTGACCGGGACTTCACATCTCCAGATGTTCCAAGTCTTGTTCCTGTGGTATACAACCTGATGTCGCGCATAAAAGTACTGGAAACACAACAATTTCTCCTGAAACAACAACTTGAACAACACAAGGAAAGATGTGTAGAGTGTACCAATAACAAGATTGTCACAATTTGTGAAAGCAAGTGTAAGGCTGCTGAACAAGGTGGTGGTGATGTTCTTAATTACAGTAATGACGAATATAATACTTGCTTTGATAATTATAGTGAGCATCATAATGAAGGCTATGGTGTCAATGATATTAGTAATAGTGATGACCGTAATATAAGTGGTGGTGAAGAGTGTGATGAGAGCAGTGGTGTCTATAATGTTAGTCATATTGATGAGCGTAATATATTCAAATTCAAATTCAAAGTTTATTCTCTATAAGGATTACAATGCTGAGTTTACAGAAATTTGGTTATTGTGTGGTTTACATGTAGTAAAATAGTGATTACAGAGTGTACCACTAGAACGCTTAGCATGGCTAGGCATTTCGGGCAGACTTAGTTTTATTCTTAATTGTAAAATATTACAAATTATGAGGTAAGTTGGTATTATGGCTAAGTGACTAAATACTAGTTTGTGAGTTTAGCAATGTAAATGCTTTTGTTTTGGCACAGTACATAGTTTCAGTATTGGAGTATCACAGGATTCATTATTTTAAGATTGAGATTAATATTTCTGTTTATGGTCAAACGAGTCAGTGAGTGTAAGTGTGAACCACCAGGTGGTATTCGTGTAGTTAGTTGACAGGGTGTATCAGGGAGATAAGATGTTTTTTAATGGTAGTTTTGAAGGTGATGAATGTGTCTGCAGTTCTAGAGTTCTCAGGTAGGGTATTCCAGATTTTAGGGCCTTTGACATACATTGAATTTTTGTAAAGGTTTAGTCGGACACGGGGAATGTCATAGAGATGTTTGTGTCTGGTGTTATGCCTGTGGGTTCTGTCACAACTAAGTGGTGGTGAAGAGTGTGATGAGAGCAGTGGTGTCTATAATGTTAGTCATAGTGATGAGCGTAATATAAGTGGTGGTGAAGAGTGTGATGAGAGCGGTGGTGTCTATAATGTTAGTAATAGTGATGAGCGTAATATAAGTGGTGGTGCAGAGTGTGATGAGGTTAACCACATAGACAATGTTGAATACAATACTGTTGATAAATGTAATGAACACAATGTTGGTAGTGGTGTTGGTGATGACAGTTACAGTGTTGCGTGTAATGTTAGTGGAGGAGGGAATGTGAGTGGTGGTGTCACCTATCATACATTCACACATAAACAGCGTCGTGCTCTGGGTATACAAAGACTCCCACGAGGCCTTACAACTGGAAGTGCACTTTTAAATCTCATGGACAAGGGTAGCACTGTTGACATTGATAAGGTCTGCTATTTATATGAACAATTTTTTCATTATGCTGAGAAACTCAACAAGATCCCAGGACTACTATAATGGATCAAAACTCGTATAAACTTTCTATATTAAGCTGGAACATTGCATCACTTAGAAAAAGACTTCCTGACCTTCTTCATAAAGTAACCACCGAACCCATTGATGTTGTGTGTCTACAAGAGTGCAGAGTCCCTGAAAAATCCCAACCCCCTAAATTGCCATAATTTGTTGCATATAACCTCAAATCTACTAACTCTTGTGTTCTATATATTAAAAAATCACTTCCCCATCAACTTCTTGCACATACGAAAACAGAGGGGCTACAATATCACGGTGTTAGGATTTATATAGCGAACTCTGCTCTCAACATATTTAACTTGTATGCTCCTGCTGATAAGTTTAATTACTTGGAGCTCCCAACTTGTGCTCATTCTGAGCCTACTCTTATTATTGGCGATTACAATGCGAGACACAAAAGCATTGGAAACTCACAGTTTGGTAATCGTAATAGCAATCAACTGTTGTCACTCTTAAACAGTCATATAATGTGCAAATTAGCATTGGGCTTTTAGGTTTAACATTTTTGTGACTTATAATTGTGAGAAACATTTAAGATTATAAAATTTATAAGGTTCCAGTTATTCCAGTATTTATTTGGTTTTGGCAGTGGATAAAAGTGAATCTTTTGAGAAGAGATTTGAATTTATAATACAGGTAGTGTTTCTTTATCATTTACAGGTAATGAAATTCCAGATTTTAGGTGCCTTTTCTGTGCTTGAGTTTTTGCATAGCGTGAGATGGACACGAGGAATATCAAAAAGACGTGATCTGTGCCTTGTGTTATGGTCATGTGTTCTGTTTGAGGTTGCGCAAGGAGATTGTTTGAAGGGGAAGGGTTAAGATCAGAGTTGAGTGTTATGATGTATGTATTGGTGCAGTAATAGTATATGGATGTTTTGTAATGGTGTGAGGTTGAGTGTATGTGAATCTATTGGTGGATGTTTTGTGCTGCCTGTAGTGAAGAATTTGTTCATCATTTAACTGCAAGACATGCAAATTGCAACATCCTTTCACTAATTATGATACTTGATGCAGCATCTAAACTAAGGGCAAACTTCCACGTCGCGCCTGGTGAGGATGGTATACTTACAACATAATCAGATTGCTGCTGTCGGAGTACCCGGTACAAATCCATTACTTGATTATATAACATGATGCTATGTAATCTGGGGAGCTCCCTCAATTCTTGGACCAACAGCCTCCTCATTCAATTCCTAAGCCAATCAACAAAATGCAATTTCGCCAATATCTCTTATTAGCTGCTGGTGTTAAAACATTTTGAGAGAATGATTCTTAATCGTCTCCTGTACAGAAATCAAACAATTTTTGTCTCCCGGTTAACTTGGTTCATGCATGGAAAGGAGCTCGTGCATATTTGACATAGCACCTTTCCTCACCCCCTGCACACTGACGCTCTACACTACCTTCCTTGACCTGAACAATCGCTTTCGGATGTAGCCAACCGACTGTAATCATAGGTGAACTAGCCAGAATTATGGATGATGGAGGATGGCTTTCTCCGCTGGCTTAATAGGCTACCTGTCAACACAGAAAATTCGTCTGTGTATGTTCCAAGGGACATAGAAGGTGTAACTAAAGACTTTGATTAGGAACCCCACAGGGAGGTGTGCTCAGTCCCACACTGTTCAATATTTCTAATGATTAATGCATAAACTTAAGCCCTATGCTAGTCAGCCCCATCATTATGGGGATTAGTTTTGCTGTATGATATAATGATTTCCACCACGGGATTCTCCAACACCCAAACTTTTATCATGTACTAGCCTCGTTGTCAGGTCCGGGGCTTGAGAAACTCTCTACTGATTAAAACAAAGATACTAAATAGGCGGGTCCTCCTAGACAGAGAGGGCACAGTTCGTCAGATCCCAAATTGCATGATGGGTCTCTTCTAGAATATGGTAAGCAGAACAGCGTAACTAGGCTTGTAGGTTACCACTTACTTGGATGTTGTAACAAGGACCTTTTTTCGCCCAATACAAAGAAAAAGACTAAGAGCACTTAGGTTGTGGCAGGGCTTCACCCCATGTATGGTGCTAATGTTAAAATTGTGGGAAAATGATGTATCTGCTTATATTAGATCATGGTTGATTATGCTGCGCCACAAACTTGCTCTTGTGTCTGACTGGAAGCTTGGACGGGCTGGGAAAAGAAAAAAACTGCCAGAACGAAAAGCAATGAGGATCATTTTAGGATGCCCTCCGTACTGCCAAATTTTAATTATGCGCGAAAAGAATTGATTATTCATTGCTCAGAGATTGTGTTTTTATTGAAAGAAATATCCTATTGGGGTTAATTGCTCAGGCAAAGCTCATTCAAACCCCTGCACAGAAGCCTCCAAACTTTCACTCCAGCACTGGTGAACGCTCCTCCAGGATGGGATCAAAAAAAAACTGGAAACCGACCTCCCTGCATCAGCTAACATGATCTATTCAAGTATGGCAACAGCGGCACTTCTCCGCTCATGGATATTACCCATTCCAAACTACCATTCCTCCATTTCCCCCCAAACTACTTCTTAAAATCACAACCAAAACTTCGCCCTTCTTTTGAAGCCAAACATGAGGCCTTAAGCTGTATGGAGAACTTAGTCACACAGCTCACACTCTCGCAAATTATTTACGCTGATGGTTTCTGTTCACCAATCCACTGGTGCAGTGGGTAGTGCTGCTGTTGTCTTACAGAGTGATGGCTCTCTTAAAGAAAGAAATTGGAGCACGCATCAATTAATTGGGCCTCTACCCTTCAGACAGAACTGTTTGCCTACTCCTTCGCACCTGAAATGCATCTATGTATCAAAGAGTGGGCCAGATTAATTGTAATGATTACTCTGTATCATAAATGCTCTCATCATTAAGCATCAATTGAGGCCATGCTTGTGTCAGAAGCCAGACACAGTTATGGTAGGAATTGTGGACAGTGGAGTCTGTAGTGCACATGCTGTGGATTCCATCTCACATTGGTCTTCAGCATGGCATGGATAGAAACTGATAAATTGGCAAGCTGTAGCTTTCAAAGAGGGAGGAGATTTACAATCTTGGCTTGTCAGGTAGTAGTGTTGAGAAACAATAATACGGGAAAAAGAACTTCAACTGAATTTTATGGACTTAAAGGCTCAGGGAGATTGACACCAGTGAGTCCATCTATCATCATTCTATTCATTGCAGGAGGAGCCACATCGTCTATGGTGCATCCAACAAAGTAAGAGACTTGGATGTACTACCGCCCGGCTCCGGCTGGGTTACAAGATCTTTGGCAGGTTAAAACTCAACACCACCAGATTAGACCAAATGAAATGTAAACTTTGCCGATTGACTATTGTCACACCTGCGTCATTTGTAGGAGTGCGGTAAAAATTAATGAATTTAGAAAAACTCACTTCAGAAGCGTTCAATAGAAATGGCTAAGTATTTTATCACAGTGTATATTACAGACCATTCTGGAGAAAATACCCTGACTTTGCTAGCGGTAAATAAAGCATTACCACATGTGTGCATACTGTGTGTGTGTGTGGTGTTTGTGTGTGTGTGTGTGGTGTGTTTGTGTGTGTGCTATTACTGTGTGTTTGTGTGTGTGTGTGTGTGTGTTGTGTAGTGTGTGTGTAGTGTGTGTGTGTGTGTGTGTGTTGTGTGTGTGTGTGGTGTGTGTATTGTGTGTGCACTCACCTAGTGAGGATTGAGGGGTCGAGTCCTAAGCTCCTATGTGTGTGGTGTGTGTGTCGTGTGTTAGTGTGTATGTGTATATGAGTGTGTGTGTGTGTGTGTAGTGTGTGTGTGTGTGTGTTGTGTGTGTGTGTTTTGTGTGTGTGTGTGTGTGTGTGTATGAGTGTGTGTGTGTGTGTATGAGTGTGTGTGCGTGTGTGTGTATGAGTTTATGTATGTGTGTGTGTGTGTGTGTGTGTGTGTGTGTTGTGTGTGTGTGTGTGGTTTTTTTATGTGTGTGTGTGTGTGTTAAGAATTTGTATATGTGTGTGTTGTGTGTGTGTGTGTGTGATCAAACAATCAATATTTGCACAATAACTCACTACAGTTGTGACCGGGGTGTGGAAGTGTGATTGCTTCATTACACTTAAAATTTGTTATGATTGTAGCCATGTATAAACGTAGTAACCATTCTTAAGTATCTTCATTATCTTTGTAAACTTGTGAGTTCATTACTTTTGTACTAGTTTCAGCTATCAAAAACTTGGGGCCGGTCCCTGGACCCATTGATGTACTCTGTAAATCCTGTAAGTACCTTTGTATTGTCATGATGTGACTAGACATACCTGGATTGTTCATTACCTTTGTAAATTGTGAGTTCATTACTTTGTAAATTGTGAATTCATTACCTTCTGTAATGGCCAGCTATCAACACTTTGAGGCCCAGGTCCCTCGGACCATTATGTTCCTCTGTAATCTTTTGACTACCGCCCCACAGGATGGGTAAGGGGTGCAAATAAACTATTAAACTCTAAACTACTACAATCGGACGAATTAAATGCATGCGCTGCCTGTTCGTCATTGCAGAAGTACAACCGCAGATCTTAACTGACTCAAAAACGTTCTCTTACCCATACTCCTTACCTAACGTTCGATTTGGTGGCCACCAGAATTTGTTTTTGTAACTCTGATGAAGATTTAATTTCCTCATGTTCTACCATATCGGAGTAAATGAAATTTCTCATCGTGAAACTTCCTATTGTTTTCTGCAGCCCACTGAAAAGATTTGAGTTGAGGTCTGCCCTGGAGCTTTGCGTGTCTGCCCAATGGAGGACTACTCTGTCATGCATAGATTGGGTGTCATCTGTGGCTGACATCCCTGTCTATGTCGGATATGAGGATGACGGAACAAGATGGGAGCGAGTACTGTGCCTTTGTGGGAACAGAGCTTTCACCGTAGCTGCTTGGACTTTACTCTGTTACCGACACCCTACTCTCTGTGTTCTGTTAGTGAAGAAATTATATATCCATCGACCGACTTTTTCCTGCGTTATTCCTTTAGCACGCATTTTTGTGCACTATTACGTCATGGTCACACTTGGCGACGGCTTTTGCAAAGTTCTGTATATATTTCATCTGCATTCTTTTTGTCTTCTAGAGCATTTAGGACTCTGTCGAAGTGAATCCAATAGTTGAGACAGACAGGAGCGACTGTTTCTAAAACCATGTTGCACTGGCGTTGTTGATGTTAACTGATGGTTTCTAGCATGGGTGGTGATCTTGCTTCTTAGGACCCCTTTCAAAGGATTTTTTTATGCATGGGGTTGTTAGTGTATTGGTCTGTAGTTCTTTGCTGTTGCTTTAATGACCCCTTTGTGGAGTGGGGGGCCTATGTTGTTGTTTTTAGTAACTGTGGGACGACCCCCCCGTTTTGTCATGCTCCTCTCATAGGATGAAAACGGCTCGTTGTAGGGGCTTCTTGCTAGTTCTTGATGAACACAGAGTTCCCATGCAGTCTGGCCCTGGCGGCAGAGTGCATGGGCATGTCATTTATCGCCTGTTCGTAAGTATTTTGGCGGTCAGGATAAAACAATTCGGATAGGGCTTGTGTTAATCAAATGTTGCTGGCTCTCTCATAAAAATTCATTCTTGATCTTCGACTCTTGTCTCGGAGAGCGGCCTGGCTAAAAAACTGCAGTCATCTTGGGACCTTGAGTAGCTCACTTCATTTCCTTGCTGTCATCTGTGATAGGAACCATCTGTTTAAGTATAGGGGCCCAATGCTGGGAAGTTGTTCTCGATTTTGACTTTGGCCCATCATAGGAGAAGAAAAGACTTTGGGTTTCTCTGTTCGATGTTATTTATGGCTTTTTAGTTCTTCCGCAATTTCCTGACTCCTAAAGAATTCTTTTAGCTTAGTTCGATGCTTGCTATTTCTCTGACCAGTGTCTCCCTACGCATTTCAGATATTATTGACTCTCTTTAGCCGCTCTGTTATTCTTTTCCGTCGCCTGTAAAGGGAGGCGGCCTGTCTCTTTCTATTGTCAAATCTACTCCTCTTTTCTAGTGGAATAAGCCTTGTGCATACTCGAGTGCCACCGAGTTAATCTGTTTCAGCATAAGTTGGGGTCTCGTGTTTGTTAGTATATCTTCCAGCTTATATCGATCCCTTTAGGACTTGCGTTTACTTCGGTCCCACTTTATGTTCTTGTTATTGAAGTTGAAAAATTTGGTGGAATGCTCCCTCGTGGACTATTCATTATGTCGCGTCCTCGCGGGCTCCGCGCAACATGGAACTTGAACCTCAATTATGTTGTGATCTGAGTTATATTGTTTTTGATATGGTGACATTTCTTATCAGATCATCATTGTTAGTGAAGATGAGGTCTAGTGTTATTCTCCAGTCTAGTGGCTCTATTTTTGCTGGTTTTAATTGTATTTTGTGCAGAGATTTAAAAGCTCGCCCGTGAGTGTGAGTTTTCATCCAGAGCTGGCCTCCTGGGTTTATTTACTGCAAAATTATTATTTGCTATATTCCTCCATTTTGGTTGCCTTAAGTGAAATCCTCCCAGGAGCAGATGTTGGGTGCAGGGGCTCCGACAGGTGTTCCAGGACAGTGGTTCAATTTTTAACAGCTGTTCCTGGAATTGCTGGGATGTACTGCATTGGAGCTGTAGATACCACAATGACTAGGGTTTTGGTTCTCGACCTTTACTGCTAAAACTTCCACTACTTCCATTTGCAGGCATTTAAACAGTTCTGTGCAAACAAGAGACCTCTGCAATGTACAGGCCACCCCCCCCCCTTTTGTCCTGTTCACTCTGGTCCACTTTCTGTATAGGTCTGTAACTGGGATCCAGATTTCGTAGTCTCCAAAGTGATCCTTTATTGTGGGTCTCAGTGAAAGCCGCGAACATTGCCTTTGCCCTTGCAGCAGCTCCCACGGATTGAAAGGTATTTTGTTGTTTGTTGATCGCTTTAGACCCTGTATATTTGCAAAGATGAATCGTTTATCGGACTGGTGGTATTGTTGGTACTGGGGGGGGAGATTTTTTTTTCCAGCATTAGTTCTGTATCTGTTGGGTTTTGGAGTGGAGGCCATCGACTGTGGTTCCACTCCAGGACATAATGACCTGGATTTGGTTGTACGATTTCTGCCATTTCCCTGCCAGTTTTTTTTTCCAATCCTGGCACTAAAAAAACCTCTCCCTCTTGTGTGGCTGTGGCCCTACACAGGTTTTCCCATGGCTGGATGTATTTGTATCTTTTTGTTTCCCCTTTAGAGGGTATGGCTGGCAATTTAAAGTTATAAACACAGTCTTTCTGTACCTGCGAAGAGGTTCTCACAGCTTCAGGGGAAAAAGCTTACAGGTAGGGAGTTTGCATTTTCCTGTTGTCATATGGCATGGCATTTTCTTAGGGTGGTCATAGGTTGCAACGTCCCATCTGTTTTACCAGATATCCCATGCAGCAGATACCGAAGTACATAGTATGTGCCACAGGCTTGGTTTACGCTTTGCTTGGTTTCTTGTGACGTTTTCTGGTGGTGCATGTTTCCCCTGTTTCTTTACTTCTATCCTCCCTAGCACCAACAATGGAGCTCCCACCAGTTGTTTTTGCGTAATATATCATCACTCATTGCTAGTGGGACGTCCTCTTGTTTGCTCTATTTCCTGCGGTTTTCTAGTTTGCAATATGGTTTTATCTGATCTTTGACTACACTTGTTTCCCTACCTAACGGACTCCTGTCCCCTATGAGGTCATTTTTATGTATTTCTTCCTGCGTCATAATTCCCGACTACCCTGACCAAAATCTCCAGCTTCACCATTACTGTCTCCCAGGACAGCATCTCAACGCTTCCCCCCATTACTGTCTCCAGGACAGCATCTCCAGCTTCACCATTACTGTCTCCCGGGACAGCACCTCATGCTTCACCATTTCTGTCTCCCAGGACGCACTCAGCGTCACCATTACGGTCTCCCAGGACAGCACTATCAGCCCCCCTTTTTCTGACTACCAGGCACATCATCTCCCAGCCTTACATGTTTGTGACTACATGGCCAGTATCAAGGGCATTACATTCAGACCAGACTTTTTATGTTCCATATGTTGCTAGAAAGCTTCAGGTCTTTCCTATGAAAGCAGCATTTGATAGTTGACCTCTTTTAATTACCCTTGTGATTTTAGTCCACACGATTTATCCCATTTGGGCGAATACCCAAAAAAACTTCCCTGCGTTTTAAATACTGCTCTGTAGCTAGTTCTTGGTTATCTGCAACAAGGGCCATGACACTATTTCCCAAAATGACAATTTATGCATTGTTGGAAGGCCCGTTTTGTGTATGACTGACACAGACACAAACGATTCATAATTGATTTGAATGGTTGATTTACTGCAATTATACTAGCAACCTCTTGAATATATATTAATAACCTGTAGGTAGTGCAAACCGAAACCGTTTGAAAACCAGTTCCAAGGGTTCGGACCAGTACAGCGGTTCGGACCAGTTCAAGGGTTCGGACCAGTCCAAGGGTTCGGGCCAGTCTATCTGTCTGATAAGTGGATATCACTTATTTTTACCATACTGGCTCGGTGATTTGACCGCCTAACCACATGAAGGATCTACTGGATATTATTCTACCCGACGTAATATGTGATTTGATTTATACAAAAGGTATAACTTGCGGTTGTTGAAGTGCCGGTCGACTGCTTAGATGCAACCTACAATGACGACACGCGTCGACCTCCAACCCTTGTTTATCAATCGCTGTATCTAGCTTCTCTATTTTTTTTCCCGTCTCCACCACAATAAAATGCTATATTATCACTTTGTTGACCTGGTGACAAATTTTTGGAGGAGGGAGGGACGCTTGTTCTGTAGTAATATTGCTTCTCGTTGTGTTGTGTATATTACGACGCTGACGTAACTAAAGGTTATATGAAATTCACAGTAGTACGGTCTGGTATTTCAAGAAAAAAAAGAAACTAACAGTAAGCTCACTTCCACTCCACTAAAGTACCACATTTATAATACCTGGTTAGTTGCTTAATACAACACTGTATTTTTTTTTTTTTTTTTTTCTGGTCTTCCAATGGTATTCACGTAGATTATATGCGAGTCCACTAGCAGTCTCAGGAAGACTTATTAAAAACAGCTGACACTGTGGTAGTTTCTGGCGAAACTTCTGGCACCTGCCTCTATAGGCTTATACTTCATTTCAAATTCACCTGCTTTTTCAAATGGACACTTTAGCCTTTATCATCATTATAGGGAGGCCACTGTGTATACACTATACACTATGTATACTCATGTTTTCAGGGAGACTTTCTTTCTCTGACACAAAGTTCAATTATTATTATTTTTTTTCACACGGGACACCAGGCCTGTGATTCCCTCTCGGCAGTAACTCTGCTAGGTTAGTGCCACATATAATTCTCCTTTTTTGACTCAGCTATATCATACATGTTTCCGCCCAAGATTGGTTTGCCAGGCGCTCGAGGGAAGTATCGCTATAGGATTGCTCGACACAAATCTAAAGTTCTAGCCGTCTAAGCCGTGCGACCATGAAAAACACCAGAAAACCCGGAGCACCAACTTACATTCAGTCGCCAAAAAAAAAAATAAAAAAAATTTCTCCCCCCGAAGAATCTAATCCCTTGCTTCTCCACCGAGGGATTCTTATACCAACCTACACCTCATTACTTCCTTTAACATTTCCATTGTTAGATTTTATACCCCAACGAAAAGGCTCCCTCCCACTGTTGCCCATTCAACTCCTCTATTCCTACATTTTGTCCTATATAAAAATGGACATCAGTGCTCGGACAAATCGCTCCCCTTTCTTACCACTTCCCCCATGTCCACGTAAAATAGTCAGTACCAAATATGTGAAAACAGAATGTCGTACCACATCCAGACATCTCTCTCCCATTTCAAGACTCAAAGCTCTAAGCACGCAGCGACTCATAACATCCCCCTTCCCACTCGTCCTCTGAGGACACCTTAAAACACTAATCCCTAACCTTTATGATAAAAGGTCACAAAAGTATCACGCATGGGCAACGCCGTTTCCGGCCACCGCGCACAATGCCCAGGTTTGATCCCCCCTGATCATTCCCATAACGTACCATTTGTGACTTGGACGCCCCCAAAATCCCGTGGGAGCGAAGCATGGGTAAACCAGTTTCCCGAGCCTGTGTTGTAAGCACAATGTTTGAACCCCTGCCATATAGTCTTCAATGAATAAACTGGGGGACAAACCTCATCACCAGATGAACCTCTCCGATGTTTATTACCTATATTGTCTAATTTACCTGCCCGAACTCCTCCTAGGGTTATGCATTACCCATAAGTGCCCGTAACAGTGTGTTTTCGACCTTGTGTGGTCTTCCCCACCCCAGCGTCGAACCTCTTCTTCATCAACGCTTCCAACCCTCGCTCCCCTGGACCCACACCTTGCTCAAGAATTCCTGTCGTACGTATATGCTAATTAGCGCGACTGTGTAGTGGTATTTAGGCCCCCAATCCATCCCTTAACTACCGTGCGTTTCTAACGAAATCTGTCCTTCTCCTAACTAATGCCTATGGTAACCCCATATGGGAAATCAAAATCTTCCTCTGTAACCACCACAACCACTTAATCCGTACATCTGTGGATAGACGCTGCGAAGGCAAAACCACAATTTACTTATACACCTAGTAAATTGACAAACGGATTACGCACTGGTGTAATGTTACATCACATGGGTTGCCATCCCGCCATTCTACAATTTGCGGCTGCTATACACTGCCAGGTCTCGGCTGGTGGGTGAGGGGAGTAGACGTGTCGCTGGGCGGGGATCTGGACCCTACTCAATTTGCAGGCCTACCCATTTCTCTGACTGATAAGTCATCATTCAAAAACTCATTAACGTTGGAAGGACAGCTTCGTGTTGTGAGAAACTTATGTGCGGTTGTGACTAGGGATATAACTAGGTGAACACGGGAAATAGTTTTTCCATTTTGAAAGGCCATCACCAGGCCTCTGCTTCCCTCTGCCTTGTTCCATTTTACCTCAGCTTTTGCTCTATCAACATACAGTTTGTAGAGGTGATTTTTGCTAGTCCACTGCTACTCGTGCCTCTGAAAATGCCACAAACTTCATCCCTTTACCCAACCTGAGGACTACGAGGAGTGTGCAGTCCTTACGTGAGTTGGATAACGCAGGTGTGAACACACTGAAATTCGTGCCTTTCTATTCAAGACACGTGTGCTAGAAGTTCTGCAAGTTTGTAGTGAATAACATTTGTACGTGTATTTGCCCAGCGTATGGTTTAACTCTTGAAAGTCTGCCTCAGTCATGTGACCCTTGGCTGAGGGGGGCGACACCTCTTCACCTGCCTGAGACTTTCGCACCATATTGACTATGGGAAGAGAGGCGAATGCTATCCGTGCTCGTTACCACTGCTTTTCTCCTGTATCCCCCAACTCCTTCTGCCTTTAAACTCTGTGTTCGCCTCTATCAACGTGCAGGGTAGAGGTGTATTTTGCTTGCTACGCTGGCACTCAATATCTGAGTTCCGCCACAGCCTAGTCACCTCTGCCTACCCTGAGTGAAATACGGAACGAATCTCCCTCTTGCATGAGTTTGGTTATCCAGACCTGAGGCCTGCCAGAGGAATCAGGGGACTGTGGCCACTTGTACCAAAATGTGTCTATACTCTCTAACTGAGGAAGCATGACCTGTTATTCATCTATTCGCTGAGTGTGTCTGGGAGAAATGCTGCATAGCTGGAACACAAAACAGGAGTGGTACGAACAAATATTAACGAGCATTTGCAGTACCCTGGTAACTTCCTTGGAGCAACGCTTTTTAAACTGGAACATGCTGAGGACATCTATAAAACATAGTAAGGTTGTGCTGATCCTGTTTGTCCACAGATGTGAAAAATTTGCTCGTCATTCCTAGACCACCGTGTGCTAGATGTGTTAAGTGCTGCAGGTTTGGATTACTTAACGACGTAGTGCCAATATTGGTAACTCTCGAGGACGCTGTGGCCCCCCGTGGAATGACCTTCGAACAATGCATGCGACCCGCAGGCCACTACCCACCCATATTGCCTGTGTCTGCGAGAGTGACTATCCCTTCCCTTGTCCCTTCTATTCACCGGTATCCTATTAGCCCAATCGCCAGTGTGAAACTTCCTGTAGCTATGAGTATAGCTGCATGGTGTGACGTAGATGATGGTGAAGGCAGATTTGAAACATATTTTTGTAAAAACAGGATCGAAAAAAAGAAGCGACCGGCTTCCAGAGGAAAGCTTGCTGAAAGCAATTACAACGTGCGCCGCACCACCTTCCCAAAGCTCTCAGGTTAGATTTCCTCTATACCAAACTGATCAAGAGACCCAAGTGTAACTGGTTTTTCGAGTTAGTTGTAAACCAATCATGAGAAAACCGATCACCAAGTGTGTTCCAGGATGTGAGGATAAACTACGTTCTTTGTGCCTAATGTGTCCCGCCAATTTACTTAGACAACTTCTTTACTCGCGGATATGCCAACATCAAACTCGAGCTGCCCCACCTACAGGGCCACCAAAGTGCTTATTGTTCATTTACAACGTCAACCAAGCACTTGAATCCTCAATCCCTATGCGACAGAGCAAGTTGGCATGCCCCTCGTCGACTTTCCAACGGTCTGATATTAGCGGAGTGGGACTGGCCAGGGGTCTCTGCCACGCTCTTTCACTCCCGCGCAGCCCTCAACAGCGCTATTACATTGCATTGTTACAAGAATCCTCAACGTCCGATGTTATAAGTGTCAACGCTGGGGCCACATCGCCAGGAAAATGCTCCCATCTAAGTCCACTGGTGTGCCGTCGTGTTGCAATGCTCATCTTCTGAACGGTGTTATGATATGATCAAACAGCAACAGGGAATGTTGCTAAATACAATTATCAATTGTATGACCTCAGGTGTCACAGCAGCTCATGCTGACGGCAGTGTGGGGCTGCCCGCATCGCACAAGCCGCACCACACCGCACTTCACCCCGTACAAATATACCCCTCATTATGGAACCCACAGCGATTCCAAGGTACCATCGGGTCCCCTGAATTACTGGCTCAGGGCCCTGCTGATCGGATATCTCAGACTAATGGGCGTCCTCCCGCCCCTCCCCCCCTACCGCTTGAAGCCTACGCCAACCCTCGCCGGCCCCGAGCCACCCCGTCAACCCAGCAACACCGACATTATCGTCAGCTGCGCAAGTGACCTACTAGCTGAGTCAGCATGACAGATATCGCCCAACGTGCGCGTCCAGCCACTGACCGGCGTCATTCACTTCATCCAGATGGTACAAGGATTGTTCCTGTGGTATTAACTACCAGGATGTCGACCCCCCCCACGCCCCCCCCGCAACATATAAAATGTACTGGCCACTGGCTATCTACAATCCTATTGCGCCTCGACATAAAAAACTTGAACAACACAAACACTGGAAGATGTTGGAGACGTGGATATCCCAATAACAGATTGTCACCAATTTGGAATGGCTAAAGCAAGTGTCCCAAGCTGCTGAACAAGGTGGTGGTTGATGTTACTCAATTACAGTAAACGGGACGATATTAATACTTGCTTTGATACCTTATACGTGGAGCTTCATAATGCACGGCTTTGGTCTCTCGTCAATTGATATTAGTAATAGTGCATGTCCGTAATATAAGTGGTGCCGTGCAAAGAGGGAGCTGATCCCCGAGAGCAGTCCAGGTTGTCTCATAATGTTTTCAGTCATATTCGATGCAGGCGTTAATATATTCAAATTCCAAAATTCATAATTTTTTATTCTCTATAAGGAGCTACACATGCTGAGTTTACAGGAAGTTAATTCCTGGTTATTGTTGGCGATTTACATGTAGTAAAATAGGGAATTTAAGTGTGTACCACCATATGAAAAGCTCTAGCCTGGGATTGGGAATTTCGGGCACGACGGTGTTGGTGGACGTTGGGGTTTTGTGGTTATAATGGTGGTCCGGTTAGTCTGGGATTATGGCTAAGTGGTCTAAATATAGTTTGTGAGTTGTAGCAATGTAAATTGCTTTTGTTTTGGCTCAGTATCAGTGTTTCTGTTGTGGGTCTGAGGATGCTCCATGGTGGCTGGCTTTGGGTTGCGGGAGATTTTAGTGGTCCGACCGTTGATGGTCCAAACGCACTCAGTGAGTGTAACGCTCGTGATCCACCAGGTCCGGTATGAGTGTAGTTTAGGTCTGACAGCGGTGTGATCAGGGAGAATAAAGATGTTTTTTAATGGTTAGTTCCTACCTTTGAAGGTGATATGAACTGTGTCCCTGCAGTTATGAGTTCGCAGGTAGGGTATTCCAGATTTTAGGGCCCCTTTGACCATACATTCGATTTTTGTAAAGGTTTAGTCGGACACGGGGACTTGTCATAGCAGATGTTTGGTGTCTCCGGTGTTATTGCCTGTGGGTTCTGTAACAAACTAAGTGGTGGTGAAGAGGTGTGAATTGAGAGCAGTCGGTGGTCTATAATGTGATAGTCATCAGGGCATCATCATGAGACGTAATTTAAGTGGTGGTGCAACGAGTGTGATCGAGAGCGACTGTGGTGTCTATAATGTTGTACTCAATAGTGTCAAGCCATGAGAGTACATAATATGTGGTCGTCCTGAATGCCAGTCAGTGTGATATTGACAAGGTTATCAACATAGACAATGTTGAATACAATACTTCGATTTGATAAAATGTACCAATGGAACAACAATTCGTTGTCGTCCAAGAGGGTTTGGTGATGACAAGTTACTGTGGTGGCTGTAATGTTAGTGCGTACTGGCAGAGCGGACAAGGTGCCAGTTTCATTTTGTCTGACGTGGTTGTACTATCAATACATTCACACCATTACAACAGCCGTCGTGCGCTGGGATAGATACAAAAGTCTACCACGTCGTCTACCCCGGCCTTACAACTGGAAGTGCACTTTAAATTGTCTTCTCAATATATGGACAAGCGGGTAAAGCACTGCTTGGACTTTGATAAGGTCTGCCATATTTGATGCATGAACTTTTTTTTTCTCCTTAGGCCGCATGATTAGTAAATCTCCAACAAAACCGATACAGGGACCGTCGTGTTTTGGCCATTACATACAACTCGTATTAAACGGTCGATTTTGTTACGCCGGGAAACAGTTGCAGCACGGAGTTTTTTGAAAAGGAAGTACCCTTGCTGAAGTTTGGAAACCACCGAAAACCCATTGATGTTGTGGTTGGGTCTACTCAACCGAGCCGTGCTGAGATCCCGAAAAATCCCTTCCCGAATTTGCACTGATTGTTGGTCTGCAATTTATAAACCTCAAAAAGCTACTAACTCTTGTGTTCTATATATTACTTAAAAAAATCACTTCCCATTCAAACTTACTTCCTGCACATACGGAAACAAGCAGGTTTGCACCGGAAGTTGCCTACAATATCCACGGTGTAGGAATTATATATAGCGCAACCTTCTGCTTATCTAACATATTTAACTTGTATGCTCCTGCTGATAAGTTTTAATTACTTGGACGGCTCCCAACTTAGTGCTCATTCTGAGGCCTTACATATTTATTATTGGCCGATATACAATGCGGACCACAAAAGCCATTGGAAACTCACAGTTTGGTAATCGTACATTGCAATCAACTGTTGTCACTCTTAAAAGTCCATGATTAATTGTGCAAATCTGTAGGTAGATCCTTTGAATTCCACACATCATCTATGGAGGCGTCCTTGATCTGTGCCTGGGGCCCCCCCCCACCCCCCCCCCACCCCCCCCCCCCCACCCCCCCCCCCACCCCCCCCCCCCACACCTCCACACCCCCAACCACTCTACCTTCCCCCCCCTCCCGCCAGCTTTGAGTCTTCCATTGTACAACAGATATAGCGTCTGATCATTTCCCTAGGCTTAAACTCATAGATGTTGGTTAATACTCTCCTTCCTGGAGGGATATTCAAACGGAAACGTTTTTAATGTTTCCCACTGATCCTGCATGATGAACTTTTGTTGCACTTGTGGCTGACTGGTATTAAATTTCCTATGAGTGTTCCTCTGTAGAGACTTTAAACCAATGACCCTGATGAGCAGTATTCAGAATACTTAGAGCGCCAATGAAGCCTCTGGTACTCTAGAAACCCCAACAAAAAAAACAATTAAACTTCATTACTAATCCTAACCTCCTTCAAAAAACCATACTTATTACAATGATTCTAAATTCGTACACTTGAAACGTACTGCTCGCAGACTAGGCTAGCCTATAGAAAACATCGTACCCCTGGAATGCTGAGGCTCTTCCAAAACTGCCCTTGCTGCTGCCAGAGGGAGTGTATGACCAGAAAAAAGCTGCGGGCAAACGACTGGAAAAATTGTCACGGTCTTAATTGCTCACACACTTAAGCCGGGCCTTGTGGAGGGACATAATTAGGAATTAAGGGGATACAGAACTAGGCATAGAATCGCGCACGCTCACCCTTGCATAGGGCGAAATGAGGTTAGTCAGTGCTTGGGCCTGCTAACATCTAGCTATGACATCTTCCAGTACCACACAGGCAAAATTAAATGACAAAAATGATGCAAGGGAGAGGACTTGTTTGCTTTATGTCAGGCGAGGAGATTTATTTATTTATTTTTTATTTATTTATAATTTGAGCACACTTACAGAGGTATACAAAAAAAAATACAGATAAGAGCAGCATTGCCAAATGCCACTTTTACTATGCATATGCATTACGGGCTGGCTTAAATTAACTTAAGATTAACTAGCATGAGAAATCAGTGGAAAAACATTAATGTAAAACTGATTTACTTATAAAGCACAAGTGATTATTACAAAGACAGGTCATAGGTTGCATGCATTGTTATATAATTCAGTAGAATGGAAGTATTATGTTAGTAGTGTATTTAAAAAATAATAACGTTAGCATTGGGCTTTTAGGTTTAACATTTTTGTGACTTATAATTGTGAGAAACATTTAAGATTATAAAATTTATAAGGTTCCAGTTATTCCAGTATTTATTTGGTTTTGGCAGTGGATAAAAGTGAATCTTTTGAGAAGAGATTTGAATTTATAATACAGGTAGTGTTTCTTTATCATTTACAGGTAATGAAATTCCAGATTTTAGGTGCCTTTTCTGTGCTTGAGTTTTTGCATAGCGTGAGATGGACACGAGGAATATCAAAAAGACGTGATCTGTGCCTTGTGTTATGGTCATGTGTTCTGTTTGAGGTTGCGCAAGGAGATTGTTTGAAGGGGAAGGGTTAAGATCAGAGTTGAGTGTTATGATGTATGTATTGGTGCAGTAATAGTATATGGATGTTTTGTAATGGTGTGAGGTTGAGTGTATGTGAATCTATTGGTGGATGTTTTGTGCTGCCTGTAGTGAAGAATTTGTTCATCATTTAACTGCAAGACATGCAAATTGCAACATCCTTTCACTAATTATGATACTTGATGCAGCATCTAAACTAAGGGCAAACTTCCACGTCGCGCCTGGTGAGGATGGTATACTTACAACATAATCAGATTGCTGCTGTCGGAGTACCCGGTACAAATCCATTACTTGATTATATAACATGATGCTATGTAATCTGGGGAGCTCCCTCAATTCTTGGACCAACAGCCTCCTCATTCAATTCCTAAGCCAATCAACAAAATGCAATTTCGCCAATATCTCTTATTAGCTGCTGGTGTTAAAACATTTTGAGAGAATGATTCTTAATCGTCTCCTGTACAGAAATCAAACAATTTTTGTCTCCCGGTTAACTTGGTTCATGCATGGAAAGGAGCTCGTGCATATTTGACATAGCACCTTTCCTCACCCCCTGCACACTGACGCTCTACACTACCTTCCTTGACCTGAACAATCGCTTTCGGATGTAGCCAACCGACTGTAATCATAGGTGAACTAGCCAGAATTATGGATGATGGAGGATGGCTTTCTCCGCTGGCTTAATAGGCTACCTGTCAACACAGAAAATTCGTCTGTGTATGTTCCAAGGGACATAGAAGGTGTAACTAAAGACTTTGATTAGGAACCCCACAGGGAGGTGTGCTCAGTCCCACACTGTTCAATATTTCTAATGATTAATGCATAAACTTAAGCCCTATGCTAGTCAGCCCCATCATTATGGGGATTAGTTTTGCTGTATGATATAATGATTTCCACCACGGGATTCTCCAACACCCAAACTTTTATCATGTACTAGCCTCGTTGTCAGGTCCGGGGCTTGAGAAACTCTCTACTGATTAAAACAAAGATACTAAATAGGCGGGTCCTCCTAGACAGAGAGGGCACAGTTCGTCAGATCCCAAATTGCATGATGGGTCTCTTCTAGAATATGGTAAGCAGAACAGCGTAACTAGGCTTGTAGGTTACCACTTACTTGGATGTTGTAACAAGGACCTTTTTTCGCCCAATACAAAGAAAAAGACTAAGAGCACTTAGGTTGTGGCAGGGCTTCACCCCATGTATGGTGCTAATGTTAAAATTGTGGGAAAATGATGTATCTGCTTATATTAGATCATGGTTGATTATGCTGCGCCACAAACTTGCTCTTGTGTCTGACTGGAAGCTTGGACGGGCTGGGAAAAGAAAAAAACTGCCAGAACGAAAAGCAATGAGGATCATTTTAGGATGCCCTCCGTACTGCCAAATTTTAATTATGCGCGAAAAGAATTGATTATTCATTGCTCAGAGATTGTGTTTTTATTGAAAGAAATATCCTATTGGGGTTAATTGCTCAGGCAAAGCTCATTCAAACCCCTGCACAGAAGCCTCCAAACTTTCACTCCAGCACTGGTGAACGCTCCTCCAGGATGGGATCAAAAAAAAACTGGAAACCGACCTCCCTGCATCAGCTAACATGATCTATTCAAGTATGGCAACAGCGGCACTTCTCCGCTCATGGATATTACCCATTCCAAACTACCATTCCTCCATTTCCCCCCAAACTACTTCTTAAAATCACAACCAAAACTTCGCCCTTCTTTTGAAGCCAAACATGAGGCCTTAAGCTGTATGGAGAACTTAGTCACACAGCTCACACTCTCGCAAATTATTTACGCTGATGGTTTCTGTTCACCAATCCACTGGTGCAGTGGGTAGTGCTGCTGTTGTCTTACAGAGTGATGGCTCTCTTAAAGAAAGAAATTGGAGCACGCATCAATTAATTGGGCCTCTACCCTTCAGACAGAACTGTTTGCCTACTCCTTCGCACCTGAAATGCATCTATGTATCAAAGAGTGGGCCAGATTAATTGTAATGATTACTCTGTATCATAAATGCTCTCATCATTAAGCATCAATTGAGGCCATGCTTGTGTCAGAAGCCAGACACAGTTATGGTAGGAATTGTGGACAGTGGAGTCTGTAGTGCACATGCTGTGGATTCCATCTCACATTGGTCTTCAGCATGGCATGGATAGAAACTGATAAATTGGCAAGCTGTAGCTTTCAAAGAGGGAGGAGATTTACAATCTTGGCTTGTCAGGTAGTAGTGTTGAGAAACAATAATACGGGAAAAAGAACTTCAACTGAATTTTATGGACTTAAAGGCTCAGGGAGATTGACACCAGTGAGTCCATCTATCATCATTCTATTCATTGCAGGAGGAGCCACATCGTCTATGGTGCATCCAACAAAGTAAGAGACTTGGATGTACTACCGCCCGGCTCCGGCTGGGTTACAAGATCTTTGGCAGGTTAAAACTCAACACCACCAGATTAGACCAAATGAAATGTAAACTTTGCCGATTGACTATTGTCACACCTGCGTCATTTGTAGGAGTGCGGTAAAAATTAATGAATTTAGAAAAACTCACTTCAGAAGCGTTCAATAGAAATGGCTAAGTATTTTATCACAGTGTATATTACAGACCATTCTGGAGAAAATACCCTGACTTTGCTAGCGGTAAATAAAGCATTACCACATGTGTGCATACTGTGTGTGTGTGTGGTGTTTGTGTGTGTGTGTGTGGTGTGTTTGTGTGTGTGCTATTACTGTGTGTTTGTGTGTGTGTGTGTGTGTGTTGTGTAGTGTGTGTGTAGTGTGTGTGTGTGTGTGTGTGTTGTGTGTGTGTGTGGTGTGTGTATTGTGTGTGCACTCACCTAGTGAGGATTGAGGGGTCGAGTCCTAAGCTCCTATGTGTGTGGTGTGTGTGTCGTGTGTTAGTGTGTATGTGTATATGAGTGTGTGTGTGTGTGTGTAGTGTGTGTGTGTGTGTGTTGTGTGTGTGTGTTTTGTGTGTGTGTGTGTGTGTGTGTATGAGTGTGTGTGTGTGTGTATGAGTGTGTGTGCGTGTGTGTGTATGAGTTTATGAAAGTGTGTGTGTGTGTGTGTGTGTGTGTGTGTGTGTGTGTGTGTGTGTGTGTTTTTTATGTGTGTGTGTGTGTGTATGAATTTGTATATGTGTGTGTGTGTGTGTGTGTGTGTGACTCAACAATCAATATTTGCACCAATAACTCACTACAGTTGTGACCGGGTGTGGAAGTGTGAATTGCTCATTACACTAAAATTTGTTCATGATTGTAGCCATGTATAAACGTAAGTAACCATTCTTAAAGTATTCATTATCTTTGTAACTTGTGAGTTCATTACCTTTGTACCTAGTTCAGCTATCAAAACTTTGGGGCCCGGTCCCTGGACCCATTGTGTACCTCTGTAATCTGTAAGTACCTTTGTAACTTGTCATGATTGTGACTAGACCTACCTGGAGTTCATTACCTTTGTAAATTGTGAGTTCATTACCTTTGTAAATTGTGAATTCATTACCTCTGTAACTTGCTCAGCTATCAAAACTTTGAGGCCCAGTCCCTGGACCCATTATGTACCTCTGTAATCTTTTGACTACCGCCCACAGGATGGGTATGGGGTGCATAATAAACATATTAAACTAAACTACTACAATCGACGAATTAAATGCATGCGCTGCCTGTTCGTCATTGCAGAAGTACACACCGCAGATCTTTAACTGCTCAACGGTTCTCTACCCATACTCCTTACCTAACGTCCCCCCCCCACCCAGGACCCCACCTCCAAAAGTTTGGATTTTTCTCTATTAATGGGCATGGAAGACACATCACTAAAAAACTCTATAACTTTATTAACGAATGCCAAACCATTCCTACTATGCACCAAGATGGTGGTATCATCCACATAACCTAAAACCCCTACTGCTTCGCCCTGCACACAAACCTCCCCCCTGCACCACTCATTACCAATCTATAAAAGGGGTCCTGCAAACAGGCAAACAAAAGCTGCGAGAGGGGACACCCCTGCCGCAGCCCCCACCCCATGCCTATCGCGGACCCCAACCTCCCATTGACCTGGACCCGTACCTGTGCCTCTGTATATAACATACGCACCCATGCTACTATTTCTTCCCCAAAACCCTGCCTCAATAATATCGCTAATAATGTTTCCCTATCCACATTGTCAAAAGCCTTTTCCCAATCTAATCCTACAACTCTGCCTCCACTACAGTCCTCCACGAAACTTTTGAGGCGTCGATGACCATCTCTCATAGATCGTCCAGGAATCCCATATTGCCCTTCCCATATTACATTGTCTAAAACCTATTTCATCCAGTTTGCCAAAATACGAGCAAAAATCTTATCTGCCCCCATCAACATGATAGGCCTATATGCCTCCAAAGATCTGCGGACCTCGGCCTTTGGTACCAACACCACAACACCCAACCCTGCCTCACCATCCATCCTACCTCTAATTTTCATTGAACTGTAAAGTCAAACCAACATGTGCTTTAACAGTTCCCAATGAACTACATAAAAATCACCTGGTATCCCATCCCAACCAGGCGATTTCCTCAGTTCCTGTCCCTGAACAGCCTTGTAAACCTCCTCCTCTGATATACAGCCCTCCATGTCCTCTCGATCCACATCTCTCAAATTCGGCTCAATGCCACGCAGTAACCTCGTCTCTCGATTCCCCTCTCTACCCTTCCATTTTCTCTCAAACCGTTTATCCGCATACGTCCCTATGCTCTAAGTTGTAACTAGCCTTTGTCCTTTATGATAACCTCCCAAGTCATCACCGACCACCACTGACAATACTGTCGTCGCCATACGTCTCATTCTGAAACTACGTGGCACCCCCCAAAGCACCTCCTCAATCCCCTCTCGCACCCTCAATGCCTGAAAATTATCATTCTGAATTTCCCGTAATTGACTACGAAGGCACTATTTCCGCGAGATCATACGTCCCACCTGCACCGTAACAATCCTGCAGCTGTCTCTCTAAATACTTTTGCTTACCATATCTATAACACGCCTCCTCCTTCCCTAACCTTCTATAAAAACCCTGTATCACATTTTTCGCCTTTGAATGCCACCACTCTACATCATCCTCTATCCTATTCCCTTCGTTCCAGAATCCAACCCACCGTAACCTGAAAGCTTCCACAGCATTGACTCCTTGCAACAAGTTGACATTTAATTTCCAATAACTAGAAAAAACACAGATAGCGCCCTCCCACTCGAGAGTTACCAGAACACCACCGTGATCTGAGAAACCCAGATCAACACAATCAACCCTGCCACTATGGATTAAGCTAGTGATATAAACCCTGTCCAACCTCGTGGCATAACCCCTTCTACAAAACGTGTTCCACATTCCACTCGTCGCTACCCACTACATCCACTACGCCAATCGCCTGCAGAACCTCCCATAAAAGCCTTAAATTACACCCCCCACCACGCAGTTCGACATCTTTTTCCCGGATCACACAATTCCAATCGCCGGCAACGACAGAAACTAAGTGTAGACTTCTGAGAAAATAAACCAAAACATCGCGTACAAAACCCTCCTTTACTTGTTGATTTGTTGTCGCTGGCATATATAATCCCACAAAACCCACCTGAATGTTCCCCCATAAACCCACCACATGCACTACCCGGCCCTCTCTGCCCCACTCCCATGCTACGAGCGTAAAAGGGCTGGTCTCCCTTATGCCTATCACAACCCCACCCATGAGATTATCCGAATTCCCCGCATAACACTTATACCCTTGCACACGTAATTCACTACCACACCGAAAATTGTTTTCCTGTATAAAAAATACGTCGACATCCATACGTCTGAGCGATACCTCTACCCAACGCATCTTGACCTCTGCTCTGAGGCCATTGACATTCATCGTTATACACTTGAGCTCTCCGGTTAGGTTTTCTCATTGCGTTTTCCCGTCACCTTTAAACCTGACTTGGACTTGCCACTGTTGCACCTGTTCGTCTTCCCCACACTCCCACTTGACTTCTTTAAGGGAAGTCCCTTAACGCCCTTGGCTACATCAGCCCACACCATTTTACAAGACCTTTGACCCGGTGTTAAGACATCGTCCTCCACAGGTGTACTGGGCCTCTTACGTGACACTCCCTTATAATCCATAAGCCCATCACCGTCCGTCCTATGCACCTCGACATCCGTCACCACCACTGTCTTACAAGTCGTATGCCTTTCCTCATCGCCCACACTTCCCACTAGACCATGGTCGACCACAGGCGACGCTGCCAACGTAGGCAGTAAATCCTCTGTCGCCGGGCTGTCGAGGATCCTCTGTATGTCCTCAAAACTGGGCAATACCAATGGTGCATGCGCCTCCTCTTCCACCTGAGGCAACGCGCTGTCCACACACCCAATCACCTTGATCTCCGACGCCGGTGGTAGCGACGATCCCCTCTGCAGCATCCACTGCTGCACTCCACTTCACATCTGCCGGTAAAGCCTGCAGCACATCATCCACCATCGTGGGCTTCCGATGGGCCAACTCATCCTCCTCCATCGTATCTTTGGACGCAGTGTCTGTCAGGTCCGACCGTTGATTCCCTCGTCATTGCTCACAAGACGCCACCATATGACCTGTTGCACCACACAGTCGGCACATCTGAATCTAGCCTGGGTAGGTTACGTAAACCTGCATCAGAAAGTCCTCCAACATGACAAATGAGGGAATTGGATGTCTCGGTGTTATTTTCATAGAAAAAGAACCCTCGAGCATACCAGCATAAAAACCCTGGGACCAATGCCCTACTTGGACAGCTTGTATGGTGCCATAGCACCCAAAAGTCCGACGAATGTCCACCTCGTCTGCCTCGAAGGGTATATTACGTAGACGAACCCACGTATAACATGCCGAGACATCACACAGGCGCACCTCCAGAGCAGCGTTGATGACAATCCGTTTTTCTTGAAAGGCGTCCACAACACTCACATAAGCAGCAGATGACACAAATTTCCCAAAAATTCTTGCATTGCCGTTCAAAGAAATCCCATATAAATCCTCACTTGGGATTCCATACATATCTCTTATCACAAGAGGCAGAATGACGTCAGTGGTGTCCTGGTATATTGCACCTTTCAACAATTCCATACAGACAGTGTTGTCTCTTCTTCTGCGCTCCGCCATCTTGAGAAAACAAAACTTCTCAATACAAACACCAGAGAGCACCAGCCACACGCTCTGCGTCCACCCTCACCAACAGCTGGGTGAGAACTGAACATCGTGATTTGCTGAAAGTAGTTTACACTATGAGAATGCTACAATTGGGTGTAGTATATTAGTCAACGTATGAACTTGGGTGTCTAGTCTTGAAGTTTTAAGATTTAGGTTATTGGGAGAGTTTTTGGTAAAGTTAAATATTGAGTATTGAGTATTTAGTCTAGGGTGAGTAAGTGGCTTTTGAGAAGAGTCTTAAATTGATGTTCAGACCGGGTTACTTTAGTATTTTCTGGTAATGAATTCTAAATTTTGGGGACCTTTATGTTTACCTGGAGTTTACCTGGAGAGAGTTCCGGGGGTCAACGCCCCCGCGGCCCGGTCTGAGACCAGGCCTCCTGGTGGATCAGAGCCTGATCAACCAGGCTGTTGCTGCTGGCTGCACGCAAACCAACATACGAGCCACAGCCCGGCTGATCCGGAACTGACTTTAGGTGCTTGTCCAGTGCCAGCTTGAAGACTGCCAGGGGTCTGTTGGTAATCCCCCTTATGTGTGCTGGGAGGCAGTTGAACAGTCTCGGGCCCTGACACTTATTGTATGGTCTCTTAACGTGGCTAGTGACACCCCTGCTTTTACATTGGGGGGATGGTGCATCGTCTGCCAAGTCTTTTGCTTTCGTAGTGGGTGATTTTCGTGTGAAAGTTCGGTACTAGTCCCTCTAGGATTTTCCAGGTGTATATAATCATGTATCTCTCCCTCCTGCGTTCCAGGGAATACAGGTTTAGGAACCTCAAGCGCTCCCAATAATTGAGGTTGGGTTTTATCTCCGTTATGCGCGCCGTGAAAGTTCTCTGTACATTTCTAGGTCGGCAATTTCACCTGCCTTGAAAGGTGCTGTTAGTGTGCAGCAATATTCACAGCCTAGATAGAACAAGTGACCTGAAGAGGTGTCATCATGGGCTTGGCCCTCCCTAGTTTTGAAGGTTCTCATTATCCATCCTGTCATTTTTCTAGCAGATGCGATTGATACAATGTTATGGTCCTTGAAGGTGAGATCCTCCGACCTGATCACTTCCAGGTCTTTGACGTTGGTGTTTCGCTCTATTTTGTGGCCAGAATTTGTTTGTACTCTGATGAAGATTTAATTTCCTCATGTTTACCATATCTGAGTAATTGAAATTTCTCATCGTTGAACTTCATATTGTTTTCTGCAGCCCACTGAAAGATTTGGTTGATGTCTGCCTGGAGCTTTGCAGTGTCTGCAATGGAAGACACTGTCATGCAGATCGGGTGTCATCTGCAAAGGAGACACGGTGCTGTGGCTGACATCCTTGTCTATGTCGGATATAAGGATGAGGAAACAAGATGGGAGCGAGTACTGTGCCTTGTGGAACAGAGCTTTTCACGTAGCTGCCTCGGACTTTACTCTGTTGACGACTACTCTCTGTGTTCTGTTAGTGAGGAAATTATAGATCCATCGACCGACTTTTCCTGTGTATTCCTTTAGCACGCATTTGTGCGCTATTAGCCATGGTCACACTTGTCGAAGGCTTTTGCAAAGTCTGTATATATTACATCGCATTCTTTTTGTCTTCTAGTGCATTTAGGACCTTGTCGTAGTGGTCCAATAGTTTGAGACAGACAGGAAGCGACCTGTTCTAAACCCATGTTGCCCTGGGTTGTGTAACTGATGGGTTTCTAGATGCGTGGTGATCTTGCTTTTAGGACCCTTTCAAAGATTTTATGATATGGGATGTTAGTGCTATTGGTCTGTAGTTCTTTGCTGTTGCTTTACTGCCCCCTTTGTGGAGTGGGGCTATGTCTGTTGTTTTTAGTAACTGTGGGACGACCCCCGTGTCCATGCTCCCTACTCCATAGGATGGAAAAGGCTCGTGATAGGGGCCTTCTTGCAGTTCTTGATGAACACAGAGTTCCATGAGTCTGGCCCTGGGGCAGAGTGGGATGGGCATGTCATTTATGCCTGTTCCGAAGTCATTTGGCGTCAGGATAACATCGGATTTGGCTTGTGTTAATCAAATTTTGTGGGTCTCTATAAAAAATTCATTTTTTATCTTCGACTCTCAGTCTGGTTAGCGGCTTTGCTAAAAAACTGAGTCATATTGGGACTTGAGTAGCTCACTCATTTCCTTGTTGTCATCTGTGTAGGACCCATCTTGTTTAAGTAGGGGCCCAAACGGACGTT
>NC_069435.1:690936-730696 GCF_026875155.1 Cherax quadricarinatus | reverse complement strand
GTATCTTGTCCCCCACCAGCTTACACTTTTATGGGCATTTAAAACAATTAAATTTGTTAATATGTTTTTTGGGCAGAAAAGATAGGGTTTTAGCATAATCACCCAATTCGCATTTTGAAAAACGTACCTCTGCACCTAATTACATTGTTCTCTAAATACAGCCCCAATTTCTCTATTATGGAACATTTCACAATTTTACTTTCCATCATCAATTTAATCTCATTTCCATAGATTTCTTTCTGTACCTTCTTTATCAATATTCAAGAGGATGGAAAAACTTATATGAGATATTCATCTTGTTTAGAAATTTAAACCCCAAACTTATTTACATTGATTAGTTTGGGTAAAGAAGAATACCTGTTTATATAAAGGGCTAAGGAAGGACAAACTATTGGAGTGGTGGTCACAGTAATTTCACAGGAGCAATAATGCCTTTTGTACAGACCAATTAGCTTTATTTCCCAAACCCAGCTCGGTCTTTAAACCATGATACAGGATTTACAAATTAAGCATAAGGAAAACCCTCGAGACAAAGAAATCAGCTGGATTCTCCTCCCAGGTATATGATTAAATGTTAACATATGCTGACCCAAACTATTATACTTCTCTTGCATCTGTTTAAATTTTCGTGCTCTGTTTTGTACGTACACAATTTTACTGTTTCCTTTTATGAATCCATTGTAAGGATACCTCATTATCAGACCAAATTACAGTTCGCTAATATTTATCTCCTGCAAACTTATTTTATATAAATACCCTAATTTGACACCTACATAAGTGGCTGTTAATTCCAACTGAGGTAAGGTACATGATTTAATTGGAGACACTTTAGCCTTAGACATAACAAGAGAAATAACACTATTACATTAAAGGTAAGCAACTGCTCCATACGCCAATTTTGAAGCACTCAAAAAAATTTGTGGAGTATATTTTCCCATCTGGATTGGCCACCTGGCATGGGAACTCCAACATTGGAATTTTTTCATAATCACCAATTAATTCATCTCACCTGTTAATGAATTTTCAGGTAGATTTTTCATCCCAAGCACGTTTAAGCTTCCATGCTTCTTGTATTAAAAATTTCCCTTTATAGTAAGGGGTGACACTAAACCTAGTGGATCAAAACATTTGGAACTTCAGCAAGCAAAACTCTCTTAGTTAATTTACTGGGCATAATGTAATTATTAGGGTTTTTAAAATTAAAAATCTCTCTCAGTATCCCAAGTTAATCTCAATACATTACTACGTTTGGGACTTCATCTCCAGGGTTTAAAATTTACTTATTTTGTCCTTTAATTTGGACGAATTACTATTCCATTCCCTCAGAGGCATTTTGCACTTTGCATTTTTTTATTAGCCTCTCGTAAGTCATTAACAGTTCCTCTTCAGTTGACGTCACACCCAGGAAATTGTCCACATAAAATTGTTTGCTCATTACTTCACTCAGTGGACTTCCCATACGTTTAAGGTGTGCGTTTATGTAGCTTGAAGTAGGAATTTGGGCTGGATGTAAACACAAATAATACGCTCCTAAAGCGAAAGGTTTTCAGAGAGCTAAATGGGTCATAGGATTCTCAACCATAAGAATGGGTACAATCCGGTCAGCCTCTTGTAAACCCACTCTTAGGAAAGCTTTACTTATGTCAGCCGTAAAGGCATAATTCTTCATCCTGAAATTTAATAAGATATCCCCTAATTTTTCCGTAAACGACGGACCTGTCATCAAACAGTCACTTAAACTAGGTGCATTTTTGTTATTTCCTGGCACTACAATTAAACAAAATCCTCGAGGAGTGGTCTTAGAATCCTTCTTCACACCGGGGATGTGGCAAATAGTGACCATAAATTTTGGTTTGCTCAGAAGGTACCTCTTCTATAAATTTATTAATTAATTGTTCAGTAATTATATCATTATAGGCAGTCAAAAATTTGGTGTCTTACTCAGTTCGCGGAGCTGACCCTTTAATTGTTCTTTATGCCATTCTGTAATTAGTGGGCAATTCTGGATGGTTCGTCTCCACGGAAGTCGTACCCAGTATTGCCCAGATTCAAATTTTACATCTCTCGGGTATTGTTCCTGAGTAAAAGAATCGTCTGGACTTCCTTCATTTACATTTTTTCCCAATGCTGTCTAATTCCCACAATTTATGCACTGGCTCAACACCATCTCTATGGAAGAATTATATGGGGCACGACTTCATGAGTAGACACACAGTTATAGTATTTATAGTTTCCTCTAGTCATGCATTATTATTACGAGGAAAACCTACCCTACATTACCCTGGCCTCCTGCAGTCTTTCAAAGGGTGACACCACATTCTTTACCATACCCTTTACAAAGGAGGCATAATAGTCACTAACCCATCAAAATATTTATTGGGCCCACAGAATCATCATTTACACCAGAAGGTGCTAAATTTGCATCATGTGAAAGTCTTTCTGTAGCTTTACTAAGCCCTATTGTAGATATTTTCTCTGGAAGTCTATCTACAATTACTACATTAACACGTTTTTTTTTCATTGCCCAACCTGACAGTTACATGAACAGTGTCATACAATTGAGTCCTTTTATCTGAGAGAAAACCAGATAATTTTAGAGTTGTAGGATCTCCCATCTGTACTTTCATACCATCAAGACATTTACGTTTTATGAAAGTACGCTGGGATTCCTGGTCTAATAATGCAGTTACATTTTTTGATTTATGTCTTTTATCATCAATTTTTACATGTAACACAGGTTTAGTTTAATATGTTTATTATGCACCCCATACCCATCCTGTGGGCGGTAGTCAAAAGATTACAGAGGTGCATAATTGGTCCAGGGACTGGACTCCAAAGTTTTGATAGGTGAGCAAGTTACAGAGGTAATGAACTCACAATTTACAAAGGTAATGAACTCACAATTTACAAAGGTAATGAACTCCAGGTAGGTCTGGTCACAATCATGCCTACCTGGAGTTCATTACCTTTGTAAATTGTGAGTTCATTACCTTAGTAAATTGTGAGTTGTAACACAGGTAAGGCTACTTCAGCAAAACCATCATTATTAACATAAGCAGCAATTTTTACATTAGCCTCTGTTGTGTCTGGATTGTCAACATTATCATTATTATCAACATTATCATATAGACCCTTACACATGACTATGTGGTGTCTTCCTTTGTGACATTGATAACAGTTGTTTAATTTAGCATGACAATCCTTTACATTGTGATTACCTAGACATCTGATACATCTGCCAAGTTCCTCCAATCTTTCAACTTTATCATTCCATGAATTGTATGCACTGCAATTCTTAGAAAAATGAGTACCCTTGCAGAAGAGACAATCTCTCTTTTCTTTGACTGGTTTCTTATTAACTGGGCTACTCTTAGGAGGGTACTTATTCTTCTTACCTTGTGGAGAATCATTATTTCTGATTCCTTCTACTTGATATGCCCCTATGCAACTCTTTTTAGGAAATGAATTTTGATTATTAACATTGGGATAATTTTTCCCTTTGTGAAACTTGACAGATACCTCAGAGTTATTATGTGTTGCATCTTTAAAAGGAGTTGGTTGGCTGGTCTGCAACTGAACAATTAATTCTTGTAGACCTAGTCTTATTTCATCCAGACCAAAATAACCTTTGTGATACTTGTTTGAGAGTCATTCAAGTGTTTTACAGCTTAATTTATTCTGTACAATGGCACTCAATAACCAGTCTGGTTCCTTCAGATTCCTTCTCCAGTTTAACTCTAAACTGCTGTAAACCTTTGTAAGTGTGATCTGGAGATTTTAAATTAACAATGCTATTTGCTAGATCCAACCTACTTTGTTCTATATTACCATAAGTGACCTTCAACAAGTCAACTGCTTCTTTGTAAGAATCATCTACATTGGGAAAGGCTTGTATGAGTATGTGAGAATCTCCTCTTACCTGTCCTTTGAGGTAAAATAATTTAGTTACACAGGCTAGGTCACTTCTATCATGCACAGCTGCTTTAAACATGACCAAACTCCTCCAAGTTTTTTCAGGACTAAATTACAGGTAACATAATTCTGGGAGTTTTGGCAAAGACACCAAGGCCCATCCTTCTCACCAGTGCTATGATATGATCAAGAAACACCAGACCGTTGCATTAGAATGTATCAATTGTAAGACTCCAGGAGTCACAGCTGCTCATGCTGACTGCAGGAGCGAAAGCTGCCCACATCGCCAGCCGCAGTAGCTCCCGCCTCACCCATCACCCCCCAGATGAGGGAATAGGCCTACAAGTACTTCATGTTTCTGAATACTGACCATGCCTGAACTCAGACAATATGGTTGAGCGAGTCACTCTGAGTACATCACAGAGCACGATCAGTCTGCTATCAACACTAGTAATTGCTGCTGGTGTTGACATCATCTGTCTGGCTGAGTCAGCTGTCAGCAGCCACCTGACTCAGCTGATTCGGGATTCATACTCCTGATGACGCTAGTCTTGCTGGGGTGGTAACAAACATGCAGCTGGCATAACGTATGGAGCAAGCACACCATGGTGGTTTGAAACAACAACTTGTGCACACGAGGAAACTACAGAGGTTGCAAATGAGTACATCCAACCACAGATAGTCAGCCAATATGAAATGAGTGTGGTGATGATGATCAAACTGATGATTGCAGTGGTGTTTATAATCACAAAAACGATTGAATTCTGATAGTGGTGTTTACAATCACTTGGAAGATGATAAGGGATAGTCAAACCTGATGAGTTTTAATGTATTGCATAGATACAGAGTGTGGAGATTGACCCGTTTGTTGATAATGGTGTATTGTATCATGGTCATAATGATGAGGGAAGTGATACATGTGATGATAGTGATGAGTGTAATAAAAGCGGAGAGTGAGTGCGAGGGATAGTGTCACCTTCCATACATTCACAGCACAAATGAGCGCAGTGGTACCTCTGTTACAAAGACTCCCAAGAGGTCTCCATATGGAAAGTGCACTTAGGAGACTCATGGATAAGGATCAATTACTGATGATATTGATATTATTATGTCTGTTTGTTATTTACGTAAGTTTTTTCATTTTGTGAGAATTGATACTATCCTTGGACTTTTATAATGGAACCAAACTCGTATAAAAACAATCCATTTTAAGTTGGAATATTGCGTCACTTAGAAAAAGGATTTTTCCGACTGCATCAAAAAGTAACCATGAATCCATTGATATTGTGTGTCTACAAGAGTGCAGGAGTCCTTGAAAAATCCCAACCCCTAATTGCCATCGTTTGTTGCATATAAACCTCAAATTCTACTAATTCTTGTGTTCTTATATATTTATTAAAAAATCACTTTTACCCCATCAAACTTTTGCACATAGAAAACAGAGGGGCTACAGTATCACGGTGTTAGGATTTATATTGGGAACTCTGCTCTCAAGCATATTTAACTTGTACGCTCTGCTGATAAGTTTAATTACTTGGAGCTCCCAACTTGTGCTCAGTTGAACCTACTCTCATTTATTGGTGATTATAATGCAAGACACTAAAAGCATTGGAAACTCTCAGTTTGGTAACGTAATGGCAATAACTGTTGTCACTCTTAATAACAGTTAATGATAATGTGCAAATAGTAGGTGACCTTGAAACCCAACATATCTATGGAGGTGTCTTGATCTGGTCTTGGCTTCAACATTTTTCTGCGAGCTGTGAGTCCTTCCATTGGTAACGATATAGCGTCTGATCTTTCCAAGGCTACCTTCTCTAGAAATTGGTATACTATTCTCCTGGTGGGATATTCAAACGGAAACGTCTCCCTAATGTTTCCCCTGATCAACTTGACTTTGTTGCACATGTGACTGACTGGTATAATTCTATGAGTGTAACCTCTGTCGAGACTTTTAACAATGACCTTGTGAGGCAGTATTCAGAAACTTCTTAGAGCCGGCCTCTGAAACCCCCCTACTACTAAATAAAAACAAATGACTTCATAATAATCATAAGTCTTATAAACATCATACCTATTTACAATGATTCTAAACTTCGAACATTGAAACGTACTGCTCGCAGAATAGGCCTAGCCTACAGAAAAACTTCGTTACCCCTGAAATGCTGAGCTCTTTCAAAATGCCCTTGCTGCTGCCAGAGGAGAGCGTATGACAGAGCTGCGGCAAACAGACTGGGAACAATTTGTCAATGGTCTCAATGCTATCACACCCACTTAGCCGGGCATGGAGGGACATAAAATAGAACTTAAGGGTAAACAGCAACTGGCAGATCGCCACCCTCATCCCTTGCTAGGCGAATGAGTTAGTCAGTGCTTGGGCTGCCTACATCTAGCTATACAATCTTCCCAGTACCACACAGGCAAAAATTAATGGAGAAATATGATACAAGGGAGAGACTTGTTTGCTTTATGCTCTGCAATGCAGATGACTGCAACATTCCTTTCACTAATTATGAACTTGATGCACACTAACTAAGGGGCAACTCCAGTCGCCTGGTGAGGATGGTATTACTTACAACATACTCAGATTGCTGTGTCGAAGTACCGTGTAATCCTTTACTTGAATTATATAAACATGAGTTATGTCATGGGGGAGCTCCCTAAATCATGGACCAATAGCCTCTTATTTCCCATTCCAAAGCCAATCAACAAAATCATTTCGCCCAATATCCCTTACTAGCTGCTTGTGTAAAAAACATTTGAAAGGATGATTCTTAATCGTCTTATGCACAGAATGAAGGTATTCTTGTCACCCCGGTTGCATGGCTTCATGCATGGAAGGAGTGTGCATCATTGCATTACCACCTTTCTCACTCTGCACACTGACAGCTCATACACTACGTTCCTTGGACCTTAATCCGCTTTTGATGTAGCCAACAGACATGTGATCATTAGTGGAACTTGCCAGAATGGATGTGGAGGATGGTTCTCCGCTGGATTAAAGGGTTACCTGTCAACAGAAGTCGTCGTGTTGTTCAGGGGCATAGAAGTGTAACTAAAGATTTTGAATTAGGAACCCCACAGGGAGGTGTGCTTAGTCCCACACCCTTTCAACATTTGATTAATGCCTTACCCTTAATGCCATGCCTAGCCATAGCCCCATAATTATATGGGTTAGTTTTGCTGATGACATAATGATTCCACTACAGGATTCTCCAACACCCAAAATTCTTATCTTGTTTTGCCTCGTGTCAGGACTGGGTTATAATCTCAGGGATAAAAACAAGATACTCAACAGGCGTCCTCCTCGGCAGAGGCACAGTTCGTCAGATCCAGATGCATGATGGGTCACTTCTAGAATTTGTAAGCAGATACAGGTATCTAGGCTTTGAGGTTCCATACTTGGACCTGTTGTAACGAGACTTTGGTTCGCCATTACTAAAGAAAGGCTGAGAGCACTTAGAGTTGTGGCAGTTTTCATCCCAGGTAGGTGTTAATGTTTTAAATTGTGGAATGATGTATTTTGCTTATATTAGATCATTGGTTGATTATGCAGCCCACTAACTTGGCACTCGTGTCTGATGGAAGCTTGGAGGGCTGGAAAAACTGCAAAACGAAGCAATGAGGAATCATCCTAGGATACCTCGTACTGCCAAAATTTTAAATATGCGGAAGAACTTAATATCCCAAGCATTAGATGATCGTGTTACTGAAAGAAAATATCCTTATTGGGAATCAATATGCTTAGGCTAGCCCATTCATACCCTGCACAGAAGCCTCCAATTTTCCTCAGCAACTGGTGAAACATCCTTCCAGATGGCTCCCCCCCGAAAAAACTGAAACCGACCTCCGCAATGAACAGCTACATGATCTATATCAAGTTGGAAACAGAGACCTTTTCCCTGCTCCATGGGATATTACCCCATTCAAACTACCTCCTTCATTTTCCCCAAAAAATCTTCTTAATCAAACCAAAGCTTCGTTTGAGGCAAACATGATGCTTAAGCTGTATTGATAACTTAGTCACACAGAAACAAATATCAAAAAAAAATACGCATTTTTGATACAAATTCATTGAGCAGTTGTATATCAGCATTATACACTATATCATTAACCACCCTCCAAAAAAAAAAAAAAAAAAAAAACTACATCCCAATTTACTTTTTTTTTTACGGGGTGTGGCACCCAAATAAAAAACCCCCCCCCCCCCAATAATAACTTTTTTATAAAATTTTTTTTTGTCCCCATCCCTTTTTTTCGAGCACGCATCAATAACTGGGCCTCTCACCTTAAACAGAACAGTTTGCCATACTCTTGCCTCAAATGTGTCCGTATCTAAGGTTGACACTTTAATTGTAAATGATTCTCTGTCATCATAAATTGCTCTCAACTCATTAAGTATAAAATTGTGGCATGTTTTGTCAGAAGCCAGACATTAGATATTGGTAAGATTGTGGACAGTTCCCGGCCCGGAGTCAGGAGTGCACATGCTGTGGTTCCATCCTCACATTGGTCTTCAGATGCATGATAGAACTGATAAATTGGCTAAGCTGTATGCTTTCAAAGAGGGGGTAGATTACAATCTTGGGTTGTCATTTAGCAGTTGCGAAACAATATACGAAAAGAACTTCAAATGGAACTTTATTGACTTAAGACTTAGTGGAGATTGACACAAGTTCAGTCATTTATTCATCATTCCATCATGCAGGAGGTGCCACATGTCTATGGTGCATCCAACAAGATAAGCAGCTCTTGGATGTTTCACTACTTGCCGGCTCCGGCTGGGTTACAGTATCTTTGGCAGGTTAAAATCACCACAACCAGATGTAGACCAAACGAAAATGTAAACTTTGCAGATGGACTATTGTCACACATTGCGTCTTATGTATGGAGTGTGATAAAAATAAATGAATTTAGTAAACAACTCACTCAGAAGTGTTCAAGAAATGGCTAAGTATTTTATATCCACAGTGGTATATTGCAGACCATTCTGGAGAAATACCCTGACTTTGCTAGCTGTAAATAAAGCATTCCCACTTGAGTGTGTGTGTGTGTGTGTGTGGTGTGTGTGTGTGTGTGTGTGTGTGTGTGTGTGTGTGTGTGTGTGTTGTGTGTGTGTGTGGGTGTGTGTGAGGGTGTGTGTGTGTGTGTGTGTGTGTGTGTGTGTGTGTGTGTGTGCGGGTGTGTGTGGGTGTGTGTGAGGGTGTGTGTGCGGGTGTGTGTGAGGGTGTGTGTGTGTGTGTGCGTGTGTGTGTGTGGTGTGTGTGTGGGGTTTTGCGGTGGGGTTTGGTGTGTGCGTGTGTGGGTGTGTGTGTGCGTGTGTGGGTGTGTGTGGTGGGGTGGGGTGTGGGGGTGTGTGTGGTGGGGTTGGGTGGGTGTGTGAGGGGGTGTGTGTGGGGTTGGTGGGGTGGGGTGAGGGTGTGTGTGTTTGGGTGTGGGTGTGTGTGTGGGGGTGTGGTGTGGGGGGTGTTGGTGTGGGGGTGTGTGTGTGTGGGTGTGCGTCCTTGTTGTAGAATTTTTTGTACGCTGTGTGCCATTCCGTGCGTGCGCCCTCGTGTGTGAGGCCCGCGCGCGCTAGTGTGGTGTATGATCCACTTAAATTTGTTTTTATAACTCTTTACAATTGTGCCCAGGTGTGGACGTATGGGGTTTCTTATTTGTAATTTTATGTTGAAACCCATGTTAGGAGTGAAGCTGATTCATTACCTCTGTAACTTCCCATGTTAGGACCGATCTACCGGAGTTCAAATTCCTTTGTAATAGTTCTCTATCATAATTTGGGGTCCGTCACTGGACCCATTTTGTACCTTTGTACTTTTACTACCGCCCCAGGATGGGTATGGGGGGCATAAAGATATTAAACTAAAGTGTGTGTGTGTGTTGTTTGTGTGGTGTTGTGTGTGTGTGTGTGTGTGTGTGTGTGTACTCACCTATTTTACCACTTTTGTGGTTTGCAGGGGGCGAGTCCTAGCTCCTGGCCCCCTCTTTTACCGGTTTTTCTACTAGGCCCTCTCTCTCCCCGTCCATGAGCTTTATCAAACCCCGTCTTAAAACTGTGTATGGGTTTTTCCTTCCTCCCACAAGCCCATTTTCAGGCTATTCCACTCCCTTTTAAAAATCTTTACGAAAAAAATACTTCCTACTATCTTTTCTGACTTTTTTGGGTTTTTCAACCCCAAATTTTGTGGCCTTTTGGGTTTCTGGGGCCCCCTCCCGGGAAAAACCATCCTGTCCTTGTCCACCTTTCTATTCCACGCAGATTTTAAAAGTCGTTATCAGTCTCCCCCCGACCCTCCTGTCCCCCAGTGTCCCCAGGCCGATTTCCCTTAATCTTTTTTCATAGGAAAATTTTTCCCTTTGCTCTGGAAACTAACCTTGTTGCAAACCTTTTTTAACTTTTTTTTAGTTTCCCTTTACGTGCTTTTTCAAATGCGGGGGTTCCCCAAAAAGGTGCTGCATACTCCAGTATGGGCCTGACATCACGGGGTACAGTGTCTTGAAAAGATTCCCCACTAAGGTATCGGAATGCTGTTTCTCAGGGTTTTCCAGGCGCCCCTAAGGGTGCAGCAGTTATTGATTTTATGTGTGTTTCCCGGAGACATGCTCGGTGTTTATATCCCCCCAAGATCTTTCCCCTTTTGAGTAGGTTTCCCAGTCTTTTGGCCACCTAGCCTATACTTGTCTGTGGTCTTCTTGCCTTCCCCTATCTTCATGACTTTGCATTTGGAGGATTAAATTCGAGAAGCCATTTGCTGGACCAGGTGTCCAGTCTGTGTGTGTGTGTGTGTGTGTGTGTGTGTGTGTGTGGTGTGTGTGACTCAACAATCAATATTTCCCACCAATAACTCATTACAGTTGTGACCGGGTGTGGAAGTGTGAATTGCTCTTTACTCTATAATTTGTTCATGATTGTAGCCAAAGTATAAACGTAAGTAACCATTCTACAGAATTCATTACCTTTGTAACTTGTGAGCTCATTACCTTTGTACCTAGTTCAGCTATCAAAACTTTGGGGGCCCAGTCCCTGGACCCATTACGTACCTCTGTAATCTGTAAATACCTTTGTACTTGTCATGATTGTGACCAGACTTACCTGGAGTTCATTACCTTTGTAAATTGTGAGTTCATTACCTTTGTAAATTGTGAGTTCATTACCTTTGTAAATTGTGAGTTCATTACCTCTGTAACTTGCTCACCTATCAAAACTTTGGAGTCCAGTCCCTGGACCAATTATGTACCTCTGTAATCTTTTGACTACCGCCCACAGGATGGGTATGGGGTGCATAATAAACATATTAAACTAACTAAACATCTTATATGTTGGAACAGATTGATTAACTGCCTGGTTTATACATTTTAATTTATTCAAGGCCTGACTTTTACAAGAAAGAATCTTTTCCTCTAATTCATAATACTGATTAATCATAAGATCTACTTCAGTCTCATCTACACAGTTTACTAACAAATCTCCTTCATATTTGTTGTAAAATATATATAATTTGTATGAATCATATCTATTCCCTAAAGCATCTAAATACAATTTTAAATCATCAGTATTCACAGTTTCTTGATTCATTAATTCCAAACACTTATTGTATGCTTTTGTTACATGCCCTTTTCTAGCCTGCAGTGATGCTTTTTTTACTTTATATTCCATATGTTTGTCTTCTACATTAATTTCCTCATTTTCAGCCATGATGCAATGTATTAAATTCAACTTATTAATAACACTGATTATGTACTAAATTATGCACTTCATAAAGGTAAATATTACAACTTACCTTTGAATAAATCCTAGTTACACTTGAGCTTAGCAATTACATGTAAGAAAATTATAATATAAATTTTAAATACACATTAATAATGTTAGCTACACTTGAGCTTAGTAATTACACATGTAAAAAAATTATAATATAAATTTTAAATAAACATTAATAATGTTAGCTACACTTGAGCTTAGCAAAATTAATATTATAATAATTATAATCCACTACACATTAAGTAAATTTGTGGACCTAACATCCACCTCCTGTCATTTCACATATAATTATTAAGTAATTAATTCACTAATTAATGACTTCACTAATTACCTCTGGTTCAAGAAGGACCAATGGGCAAATTTTGGAAAATTACATTTACCTGGATGAATCTCATTACATACATACAAGTAAATGGTAACAAAGATAATTATTATTTATCAAAGTTGCAGAAACAAGTAGGAATTTTTAGGACACCTAGGTCGCAAAAATGTCCCCCTTCGATACCTACCATCTATCTCTCCACAAGTTGCTCCAGACTTATATTAATTGCAAATGAAATGTACATACACACCAGGAATTCTGGTAAAATTATTATAATTTTTGTGGACTGTATATTAAAATTAATAAATGATTACATATACATATTTATATAACAGAAGGAGAATTTATAATCATAACACTCACCAATTAGTCTGGAGATTACTGTGTATAATACTCAAAAACCTCCCTCTAACTAAATTTATGATGATAATACTGGCCAGAATTACAAACATAATTTAGATAGCTTATCTGAGGTTCCTGGAGCTGTCCTGTACATCGATTTAATGCTCAAATTATGCAGAAATGCACATCCAACAATTTCAGCTCCTATTTGAGAGGTGTAAGCCCAATATAACTCTAGAGCGCGAATATTCTTCTTATTTTCACTAACGTTTTCTTGGCTCATTCAAAAACACAATGGCGAGTCCTCTTGCTCGTCAGTGCAGGCGCCAAGCTTCCCATTTTTTATAATATAATTTTTATTAAATACAATATATTTTATTAATTTACATACAAATACACTATTTTCGGAAAATATACTATATATTTTCCACAGTAGGCATACTATCAAAGATACAGTACTATGTTCCACAATCAGCTTTCTTGGCACTGTATCACTCACTCATCTACCCTTATCTCACATATGTAATTTGTCCATGGGGATCAACAACATGAAATCACCTAAGATCACTAATAACCCAGCAAAAGGCTGCAGTCAGAATGATAACAAATTCTCACTCCCGACAGCATACTCCACCAATATTCAAAAGTCTAAAACTACTCACCATAAGGAACATCCATACTTACTCGTGTGACTACTACATATATAGAACAATACACTCAAATATAAACCCTCTACTCAAACTTCTCCTCACCAACCTTAACATGACACATGACCATAACACAAGACAAAGATCTCTTTTTGATGTACCCCGTGTCCATATCACAGTGTAAAAACTCCAGCAATTCCAGGAACAGCTGTTAAAAATTGACCACTGTCTGGAAAACCTTCCAGCTCCTGCACCCAACATCTTGCTCCTGGGGGATTTCAACTTAAGGCACCTAAAATGGAGGAATATAGCAAATAATATTGTTGCAGTAATAACACCAGGAGGCAGCTCTGATGAAAACTCACACTCACGCGAGCTTTTAAATCTCTGCACAAAATTCAATTTAAACCAACAAATAATAGAGCCTACTAGACTGGAGAATACACTAGACCTCATCTTCACTAACAATGATGATCTGATAAGAAATATCACCATATCAAAAACAATATACTCAGATCACAACATAATTGAGGTTTCAGTCATGTATGCGCGGAGCCCCAGACCGACATAATGAGATTAGTCACGAGGGAGCATTCACCAAATTCAACTTCAATAACAAAAACATAAAGTGGGACCAAGTAAACCAAGTCCTAACCGATATAAGCTGGGAAGATATACTAAGCAACACAGACCCAAACTTATGCCTAGAACAGATTAACTCGGTAGCACTCAATGTATGCACAAGGCTTATTCCTCTAAGAAAAAGGAGGAGTAGATGTAAAACTGAAAGAGACAGGCGCTCCCTTTACAGGCGACGGAAAAGAATAACAGAGCGGCTAAAAGAGGTCAATATATCTGAAATGCGTAGGGAGACACTGGTCAGAGAAATAGCAAGCATCGAACTTAAGCTAAAAGAATCCTTAGGAGTCAGGAATCGCGGGAAGAACTAAAAGCCATAAATGAAATCGAAAGAAACCCAAAGTATTTCTTCTCCTATGCCAAATCAAAATCGAGAACAACGTCCAGTATTGGGCCCCTACTTAAACAAGATGGGTCCTACACAGATGACAACAAGGAAATGAGTGAGCTACTCAAGTCCCCAAAATGACTCAGTTTTTTTGCAAGCCGCTAACCAGACTGAGAGTCGAAGATCAAAATGAATTTTTTATGAGAGAGCCACAAAAATTTTTATTAACACAAGCCTATCCGATGTTATCCTGACGCCAAATGACTTCGAACAGGCGATAAATGACATGCCCATGCACTCTGCCCCAGGGCCAGACTCATGGAACTCTGTGTTCATCAAGAACTGCAAGAAGGCCCCCATCACGAGCCTTTTCCATCCTATGGAGAGGGAGCATGGACACGGGGGTCGTCCCACAGTTACTAAAAACAACAGACATAGCCCCACTCCACAAAGGGGGCAGTAAAGCAACAGCAAAGAACTACAGACCAATAGCACTAACATCCCATATCATAAAAATCTTTGAAAGGGTCCTAAAAGCAAGAATCACCACGCATCTAGAAAACCCATCAGTTACACAACCCAGGGCAACATGGGTTAGAACAGGTCGCTCCTGTCTGTCTCAACTATTGGACCACTACGACAAGGTCCTAAATGCACTAGAAGACAAAAAGAATGCAGATGTAATATATACAGACTTTGCAAAAGCCTTCGACAAGTGTGACCATGGCTAATAGCGCACAAAATGCGTGCTAAAGGAAAAACCCAGGAAAAGTCGGTCGATGGATCTATAATTTCCTCACTAACAGAACACAGAGAGTAGTCGTCAACAGAGTAAAGTCCGAGGCAGCTAGGGTGAAAAGCTCTGTTCCACAAGGCACAGTACTCGCTCCCATCTTGTTCCTCATCCTTATATCCGACATAGACAAGGATGTCAGCCACAGCACCGTGTCTTCCTTTGCAGATGACACCCGAATCTGCATGACAGTGTCTTCCATTGCAGACACTGCAAAGCTCCAGGCAGACATCAACCAAATCTTTCAGTGGGCTGCAGAAAACAATATGAAGTTCAACGATGAGAAATTTCAATTACTCAGATATGGTAAACATGAGGAAATTAAATCTTCATCAGAGTACAAAACAAATTCTGGCCACAAAATAGAGCGAAACACCAACGTCAAAGACCTGGAAGTGATCAGGTCGGAGGATCTCACCTTCAAGGACCATAACATTGTATCAATCGCATCTGCTAGAAAAATGACAGGATGGATAATGAGAACCTTCAAAACTAGGGAGGCCAAGCCCATGATGACACTCTTCAGGTCACTTGTTCTATCTAGGCTGGAATATTGCTGCACACTAACAGCACCTTTCAAGGCAGGTGAAATTGCCGACCTAGAAAATGTACAGAGAACTTTCACGGCGCGCATAACGGAGATAAAACACCTCAATTATTGGGAGCGCTTGAGGTTCCTAAACCTGTATTCCCTGGAACGCAGGAGGGAGAGATACATGATTATATACACCTGGAAAATCCTAGAGGGACTAGTACCGAACTTGCACACGAAAATCACCCACTACGAAAGCAAAAGACTTGGCAGACGATGCACCATCCCCCAATGAAAAGCAGGGGTGTCACTAGCACGTTAAGAGACCATACAATAAGTGTCAGGGGCCCGAGACTGTTCAACTGCCTCCCAGCACACATAAGGGGGATTACCAACAGACCCCTGGCAGTCTTCAAGCTGGCACTGGACAAGCACCTAAAGTCAGTTCCGGATCAGCCGGGCTGTGGCTCGTATGTTGGTTTGCGTGCAGCCAGCAGCAACAGCCTGGTTGATCAGGCTCTGATCCACCAGGAGGCCTGGTCTCAGACCGGGCCGCGGGGGCGTTGACCCCCGGAACTCTCTCCAGGTAAACTCCAGGTAAACATAAAGGTCCCCAAAATTTAGAATTCATTACCAGAAAATACTAAAGTAACCCGGTCTGAACATCAATTTAAGACTCTTCTCAAAAGCCACTTACTCACCCTAGACTAAATACTCAATACTCAATATTTAACTTTACCAAAAACTCTCCCAATAACCTAAATCTTAAAACTTCAAGACTAGACACCCAAGTTCATACGTTGACTAATATACTACACCCAATTGTAGCATTCTCATAGTGTAAACTACTTTCAGCAAATCACGATGTTCAGTTCTCACCCAGCTGTTGGTGAGGGTGGACGCAGAGCGTGTGGCTGGTGCTCTCTGGTGTTTGTATTGAGAAGTTTTGTTTTCTCAAGATGGCGGAGCGCAGAAGAAGAGACAACACTGTCTGTATGGAATTGTTAAAGGTGAAAATATACCAGGACCCCACTGAGGGTTTTTTCTCCCCCTTTGTGTTTAAGGATATGTAGGGAAATCCCCGGTGGGGATTTATATGGATTTCTTTGAACGGAAATGCAAAATTTTTTGGGAAAATTTTGTGTCATCGGGCCTGTTTTATTTAGTGTTGTGGAGCCTTTCAAAAAAAAAGGGATTGTCCCCAAATCCCCCTGGTGAGGGGCCCGGGGGTTTTGGGGGTTCGCTTGAAATTCCCCTTGGGGTCGCAAGTAATTTAAAATTTTTTGGGTGCATGGCCCCAATTTTTTTTTTTTTTTTTTTTTTAAAAAACAAGCTGTAAAAGTGGGGCATTGGTCCCGGGTTTTTTTATGTGGTTTGCTCGGGGTTTTTTTTCTAGAAAAAAACACCGAGACACCAAATTTCCCTCATTTGTCATGTTGGAGGATTTTCTATGCGGGTTTACGAAAACCTACCCAGGTTTAGTTTCAGATGGGGGGGGACGGGGTGGGGGTGCAACGGGTTTTCATATGGGGGCGTCGGGAAAAAAAAAATGACGGGGGAAATTAAAACGGTCGGACCTGACAGACCACTGCGCCCAAAAGGGATACGATGGGGGAAAGGGGATGATTTTGGCCATGGGAAGCCCCGTTTGGTTTGGATGATTGCTGAAAGGCTTTCCCCGGCCCAGATTAAATTTGGGGCAGATGGTTGGCTGTAAGGGGATCGCGCTACCACCGGGGGTCGGAGATCGGGTGTTTGGTGTGTGGACAGCGCTTGCCTCAGGGGGAAGAGGACGCTTTGCACCGGGGGAATTCCCCCAGTTTTGGGACTTAAAAGGGTTCCTGGGACGCCCGGCGACAGGGGTTTTAAACCCCTTTTCGGGGGCAGCGTCCCTGTGGTCAAACCATGGGCCCCCTAGGGGGAAGTGTGGGCATGGGGAAAAGGGCCCAAAAGCCCTTGTAAACAGGGTGGTGACGGATGTCAGGTGCATAGGACGGGGTGAGGGGTTTTGGTTTTTGGGAGGGGTCCGAAAGGGCCCGGGACACCTGGGGGGGACGTTTCCTTAAAAACCGGGTAAAAAGGTTTTGTAAAATGGTGGGGGCTTGACCGGGGGCTTTAAAGGGATTTTCCCTTTTTAAAGAAGTAAAGGGGGGTTGGGGGGAAGACAAACGGGTGCAACAGTGGCAACCCAAAGCGGGTTTTTAAAGGTGAGGGGAAAAACGAAATGAAAAAAACCAAACCCGGGAGAGCTCAAGTGTTAAACGTTGAATGTCAATGCCTAAAGGCAGGGTCAAGTCTTTGGGGTAGAGGTACGCTCGCCTTTAGGGATGTCGAGGGATTTTTTATACGGGAAAAAAATTTTTTGGGTTTTGGGGTTTGTGAATTACGTGTGAAAGGTAAAAAGTTTTTACGGGAATTCGGATAATCTCATGGGGTTGTGATAGGCATAAGGGAGACCAGCCCTTTTTACGCTGTAGCATGGGAGTGGGAAGAGGGGGGCCGGGGGGGTTTGCTTGTTGGGGGGTTTTATGGGGGGAAATTCAAGGGGGGTTTTGTGGGATTTTATATCCAGCGACAAAAAAAATCAAAAAAGTAAAAAAAGGGGGTTTTTTTCGCGATTTTTTGGGTTTATTTTTTTCGAAAATCTAAACCCTTTGTTTCGGGCGGGGTTTCCGGGGATTGGATTGGTGATCCCGGGAAAAAAATGTCGAACTGCGTGGTGGGGGGGTAAATTTTAAAAGGGTTTTATGGGAGGTTTTGCAGGGGGGATTGGGGTATGGTTTTAGTGGGTTGCGACGAGTGGAATTTTGGGGAAAAACTTTTGTAGAAGGGGGTTTTTGCCAAGGGTTGGCCGGGTTTTTTTTATCACTACTTTAAAACCCTAGTGGCAGGGTTTAAATTTGTTGGGTCTGGGGTTTTTCAGAAACACCGGGTGTTCGGGAACTCTCGAATGGGGGGGCGTATCGGGTTTTTTCTATTTTGGGGAAAAAAAAATGTCAACTTGTTGCAAGGGGTCAAAGCTGTGGGAAAATTTAAGGGTTTTTGGTTTTGGGTTTGGGTTCTGGAAAAAAGGGGGTTTGGAAAAGAGGATATGTAGAGTGGTGGCATTCAAAGGGGAAAAATTGATACAGGGTTTTTTTATAAAGGGTTTGGGAAGGGGGAACGTGTTATAGATATGGTAAACAAAAGTATTTAAAAAGAAAGCTGCAATTGTTCGGGCAATTGGGGCGTATGAAACTCGCGGGGAAAAAGTGCCTTCTAGGGCAATTACGGGGAAATTTAAAGAAGATAATTTTCAGGCATTGAGGGTGCAAAAGGGGGTGAGGTGGGTTTGGGGGGGGGCCCCTAGTTTCAGAAAGAACGTTTGGCCGGGCGACAGTATTGTCAGGGGGTCGGGGATGACTTTGGGGGGTTTTTCAAAAGGACAAAGGGGTAGTTACAATTAAAAAGCATTGGGGCTATGCGGGTAAACGGTTTGAGAGAAAATGGGAAGGGGAGAGGGGGAATCGAGAGACGAAAGGGTTTCTGCGTGGCAAATTTAGCCCCAATTTGAGAGGGTGTGGGAGAGAGGACATGGGGGGCTTTAAAATCAAGGGGGAAAGGGTTTTCAAAAGGGTGTTCAGGGGCAGGGAAAAAGAGGAAATTTGCCTGGTTGGGGTGGGGGAAACCCGGGGATTTTTTTGTAGTTTTTGGGGAAATGTTAAAGCCGTTTGGTTTGACTTTACAGTTCAATTTAAAATTTTGAGGGGGGGGTGGAGGTAAGGGGAGGGGGGGTGTTGTGGTTTTTGGTTTTTCCCAAAAACCCCAGGCCGCAGATTTTGGGGTTTAGGCCTTTCATGTTGAAGGGGGGAGATAAATTTTGCTCGTATTTTGGCAAAATGGATGAAAAAGGTTTTAGACAATGTAATATGGGAAGGGCAATATGGGATTCCGGGACGATCTATGAGAGATGGTCATCGACGCCTCAAAAGTTTCGTGGAGGACTGTAGTGGAGGCAGAGTTTTTTGGGATTAGATTGGGAAAAAGGCTTTTGACAAGTGGATAGGGAAACATTATTAGCGATATTATTGAGGAAAGGGTTTTGGGGAAGAAATGTAGCATGGGTGCGTATGTTAATACAGAGGCACAGGTACGGGTCCAGTCAATGGGGGTTGGGGTCCGCGATAGGCATGGGGGTGGGGGCTGGGGCAGGGGTGTCCCCTCTCGCAGCTTTTGTTTGCCTGTTTGCAGGACCCCTTTTATAGATTGGTTAATGAGTGGTGCAGGGGGGGGTTTGTGTGCAGGGCGAAGCAGTAGGGGTTTTGGGTTATGTGGATGATACCACCATCTTGGTGCATAGTAGGAATGGTTTGGCATTCGTTAATAAGTTATAGAGTTTTTTAGTGATGTGTCTTCCATGCCCATTAATAGAGAAAATCCAAACTTTTGGAGGTGGGGTCCTGGGTGGGGGGGGGACGTTAGGTAAGGAGTATGGGTAGAGAACCGTTGAGCAGTTAAAGATCTGCGGTGTGTACTTCTGCAATGACGAACAGGCAAGCGCATGCATTTAATTCGTCGATTGTAGTAGTTTAGTTTAATATGTTATTATGCCCCCCAAAACCCACCCTGTGGCGGGTAGCAAAAGATTACAGAGGTACATAATGGGTCCAGGGACTGGGCCTCAAAGTTTTGATAGCTGAGCAAGTTACAGAGGTAATGAATTCACAATATTTACAAAGGTAATGAACTCACAATTTACAAAGGTAATGAACTCCAGGTAGGTCTAGTCACAATCATGACAAGTTACAAAGGTACTTACAGATTACAGAGGTACACAATGGGTCAGGGACCGGGCCCCAAAGTTTTGATAGCTGAACTGGGTTTACAAAGGTAATGAACTCACAAGTTACAAAGATAATGAATACTTTAAGAATGGTTATTACGTTATACATGGCTACAATCATGAACAAATTTTGGGTGTAATGAGCAATTCACATTTCCCACACCCGGTCCCCAACTGTAGTGAGTTATTGGTGCAAATATTGATTGTTGAGTCACACACACACACACCCCACACACATATACAAATTCATACACACACACACACACATAAAAACACACACACACACACACACACACACACACACACACCCCCACACACACACATACATAAACTCATACACAAACACGCACACACACTCATAACACACACACACACTCATACAACACACACACACACACACAAAACACACACACACACACACACACACACACACACACACACACACACACAACCATACACATACACACAAACCCACACACACACACACACACACACATAGGGCTTGGACTCGACCCCTGCAATCTAAAACTAGGTGAGTGCACACACATACACACACACAACACACACACACACACACACACACACACACACACACACACACACACACAAAACACACACACACACACACAAACACACACACACACAAACACACCCCACACACACAAAACAACACACACACACACACAGATGCACACATGTGGAAAAGCTTTATTTTACAGCTAGCAAAGTCAGGGTATTTCTCCAGAATGGCCCGTAATATACCACTGGGGATAAAATACTTAGCCATTTCTTGAACGCTTCTGAGTGAGTTGTTTCTAAATTCATTAATTTTATCGCACTCCAGTACATAATGACGCAGGGTGTGACAATAGTCCATCTGGCAAAGTTTACATTTCATTTGGTTAAATCTGGTGGGGGGTGATTTAACCTGCCAAGATACTTGTAACCCAGCCGGAGCCGGCGTAGTGACATCCAAGAGTCTGCTTACTTTGTTGGATGCACCATAGACATGTGGCTCCTCCTGCATGATAAAATGATGATAGATGGACTCACTGGTGTCAATCTCCCTGAGCCTTAAGTCCATAAAATTCAGTTGAATTCTTTTCGTATTTTTTGTTCTCAACTACTACCTGACAAGCCAAGATTGTAATCTACTCCTCTTTGAAAGCTTTACAGCTTAGCCAATTTATCAGTTCTATCATGCATCTGAAGCCCAAATTGTGAGATGGAATCCACAGCATGTGCACTCTGACTCCACTGTCCACAATCCTACCATACCTGTGTCTGGCTTCTGACACAAGCATGCCACAATTTATGCTTAATGAGTTGAAGCATTTATGGATGACAGAGAATCAGTTACAATTAAACTGTCAATCTTTGATACATAGATGCATTTCATTTGCAAGGAGTATGGCAACAGTTCTGTCTGAAGGGTAGAGGCCCAATTATTGAGCGTGCTCCAATTTCTTTAAGAGAGCCATCACTCTGTAAGACAACAGCAGCACTAACCAGCTGCACCAGTGGATTGGTGAACAGAACCATCAGCGTAAATAATTTGCGAGAGTGTGTGCTGTGTGGACTAAGTTATCAATACAGCTTAAGGCCTCATGTTTGGCTTCAAGGCGAAGTTTTGGTTGTGATTTAAGAAGTAGTTTTGGGGAAATGGAGGAATGGTATTTTGGGAATGGGGTAATATTCCATGGAGCGGAGAAGTGCCGCTGTTGCCTTACTTGACATAGATCATGTATTGTTTTCATGCGGAGGTCGGTTCCAGTTTTTCGATCCATCTGGAGGAGGTTCACCAGTGCTGAGGAAATTTTGGGAGGGCTTCTGTGCAGGGTTTGAATGAGCTTGCCTGAGCATATTAACCCCAATTAGGATATTTCTTTCAATAACACAATCTCTGATGCATGGAATATCAAGTTCTTTTCGCATATTTAAAATTTTGGCAGTACGAGGGCATCCTAAAATGATCCTCATTGCTTCGTTCTGCAGTTTTTCCAGCCCTCCAAGCTTCCAGTCAGACACAAGAGCAAGTAGTGGCGCAGCATAATAAACCCAAATGATCTAATATAAGAAAAGATACATCATTTTCACAATTTTAACATTAGCACCATACATGGGGTGAAGCCCTGCCACAACTCTAAGTGCTCTTAGTCTTTCTTTGTATTGGCGAAAAAGTCTTGTTACAACAGGTCCAAGTAGTGAACCTCAAACCCAAGATACCTGTATCTGCTTACATATTCTAGAAGAGACCCATCATGCAATTGGATCTGACGAACTGTGCCCTCTGTCGAGGAGGACGCCTATTGAGTATCTTTGTTTTATCAGTAGAGATTATCAACCCCAGGTCCTGACACGGGGCTAGTACATGATTAAGAATTTTTTTGGGTGTTGGAGAATCCGGGGGGTGTGAATCATTATATCTCAGCAAAACTAATCACATAATGATGGGGCTGACTAGGATAGGATTAAGTAATGCATTAATTAGAATATTGAACAGTGTGGACTGGCACACCTCCCTGTGGGTCCTTAATTCAAAGTCTTTAGTTACACTTCTATGTCCCTGGAACAACACGGGACATTTTCTGTTTGGACAGGTAGCCTTTAATCCAGCGGAGAACCCATCCTCCAACATCCTTTCTGGCAAGTTCACTAATGATTACATGTGGGTTTGGCTACATCGAAGGGGATTTAAGGTCAAGGAAGGTGTGTATGAGCTGTCAGTTTTGCAGGGTGGGGAAAAGGGGGCTATGCAATGATGCACGCTCCTTCCATGCATGAAACCATGTAACCGGGGAGACAAAAATTGTTTGATTCTGTACATGAGACGATTAAGAATCATTCTCTCAAATGTTTTACACAAGCAGCTAATAAGAGATATTGGGCGAAATGCATTTTGTTGATTGGGCTTAGGAATTGGAATGATGAGGCTGTTGGTCCAAGATTGAGGGAGCTCCCCAGTTACATAGCTCATGTTATATAATTCAAGTAATGGATTACCTGGTACTCGACACACCCAATCTGAGTATGTTGTAAGTAATACCATCCTCACCAGGCGACGTGGAGTTGCCCTTAGTTAGTGCTGCATCAAGTTCATAATTAGTGAAAGGAATGTTGCAAGTTGCATGTTGCAGTTAGAATGATAACAAATTCTCACTACAGGCAGCACACTCCACCAATATTCAATACACTCAACCTACTCACCATACAAAACATCCATACTTATTACTGCACCTATTACATACATAGAACACTCAACTCTGATATTAACCCTCCCCTCAAACATCTCCTTGCCAACCTCAACAGAACACATGACCATAACACAAGGCACAGATCACTCTTTGATATTCCTCGTGTCCATCTCACGCTATGCAAAAACTCAATGCACATAAAAGGCCCTAAAATCGGAATTCATTACCTGTAAATATAAAAGAAACACTACCTTTTATAATTCAAAATCTCTTCTCAAAGTCACTTACTAAACCCAAAAACCCAAATAAATACTGAATAACTGAACCTTATAAATTGTATATCTTAAATGTTTCTCACAATTATATCACATAAATGTTAAACCTAAAACCCAATCTAACTTTATTATTTTTTAAATACACTACCTAACAGAATACTCCATTCTACTGAATTTATAACAATGCATGCAACCATATGACCTGTCTTTGTAATAATCACTTGTGCTTTATAGTAATCAGTTTACATTAATGTTTTTCACTGATTTCATCATTGCTTAGTTAATCTTAAGTTAATTTTAAGCCAGCCCGTAATGCTATGCATAGTATAAGTGGCTTTGGCATGCTGCTCTTATCTGTATTTTTTTTGTACCTCTGTAAGTGTGCTCAAATTATAAATAAATAAATAAATAAATAAATAAATCTGCCTTGCTGAGCATAAAGCAAACAAGTCTCTCCCTTGCATCATATTTGTCATTTAATTTTGCCTGTGTGGTACTGGGAAGATTGTCATAGCTAGATGTAGCAGCCCAAGCACTGACTAACTCATTCGCCCTATGCAAGGGATGAGCGTGCGCGATCTGCCTAGTTCTGTTACCCTTAATTCTATTTATGTCCCTCCAAGCCCGGCTAAGTGGGGTGTGAGCATTAAGACCGTTGACAATTTTTTCCCCGTCTGTTTGCCGCAGCTCTTCATACACTCTTGGCAGCAGCAAGGGCAGTTTGGAAGAGCCTCAGCATTCCAGGGGTACGATGTTTTCTATAGGCTAGGCCTAGTCTGCGAGCAGTACGTTTCAGTGTACGAAGTTTAGAATCATTGTAATAAGTATGGTTTTTGAAAGGGGGTATGATTATTATGGAAGTTTTTTGGGTTTAGGTACCAAGAGGCTTCAGTGGCGGCTCTAAGTAGTTCTGAATACTGCTCACAAGGTCATTGTTAAAGGTCTTACAGAGGAACACTCATAGGAATTATACCAGTCAGTCACAGTGCAACAAAGTCATCATGCTGATCAGTGGGAACATTAAAACGTTTCCGTTTGAATATCCCACCAGGAAGGATAGTATTACCAACATCTTTGTGAGGTTAGCCCAGGAAATGATCAGACGCTATATCTGTTAAATGGAAGACTCACAGCTGGGAGAAGTAATGTTGAAGCCCAGGCACAGATCAAGGACGCCTCCATAGATATGTTTTGGATTCAAAGGGCACCTACAATTTGCACATTATCATGACTGTTTAAGAGTGACAACAGTTGATTGCTATTTCGATTACCAAACTGGAGTTTCCAATGCTTTTTGTGTCTCGCATTGTAATCGCCAATAATAAGAGTAGGCTCAGAATGAGCACAAGTTGGGAGCTCCAAGTAATTAAAAATTATCAGCAGGAGCATACAAGTTTTAAATAGTTGAGAGCAGAGTTCGCTATATAAATCCTAACACCGTGATATTGTAGCCCCTCTGTTTTCGTATGTGCAAGAAGTTGATGGGGAAGTGATTTTTTTTAAAATATAGAACACAAGAGTTAGTAGATTTGAGGTTATATGCAACAAATTATGGCAATTTAGGGGGTTGGGATTTTTCAGGACTCTGCACTCTTGTAGACACACAACATCAATGGTTCGGTGGTTACTTTATGAAAGAAGGTCAGGAAATCTTTTTCTAAGTGATGCAATGTTCCAGCTTAATATAGAAAGTTTATACGAGTTTTGATCCATTATAGTAGTCCTGGGATCTTGTTAGTTTCTCAGCATAAAGAAAAAATTGTTCATATAAATAGCAGACCTTATCAATGTCAAAAAGTGCTACCCTTGTCCATGAGATTTAAAAGTGCACTTCCAGTTGTAAAGGGCCCCGGGGAGTCTTTGTATACCAGAGCACGACGCTGTTTATGTGTGAATGTATGATAGGTGACACCACCACTCACATTCCCTCCTCCACTACATTACACGCAACACTGTAATGTCATCACCAACACCACTACCCCAAAATTGTGTTCATTACATTTATCAACAGTATTGATTCAAAATTGTCTATGTGGTTAACCCATACACTCTGCACCACCACTTATATTACGCCCCATCACTATTACTAACATTATAGACACCACCGCTCCCCATCACACTCTTCACCACCACTTATATTAACGCTCATCACTATGACTAACATTATAGACACCACTGCTCTCATCACACTCTTTACCACACTTAGTTGTGACAGAACCCACAGATAACACCAGACACAAACATCTCTATGACATTCCCCGTGTCCGACTAAACCTTTACAAAAAATTCAATGTATGTCAAAGGCCCTAAAATCTGGAATACCCTACCCGAGAACTCTAGAACTGCAGACACATTCATCACCTTCAAAACTACCATTAAAAAACATCTTATCTCCCTGATACACCCTGTCAACTAACTACACGAATACCACCTGGTGGTTCAAAACTTACACTCACTGACTCGTTTGACCATAAACAGAAATATTAATCTCAATCTTAAAATAATGAATCCTGTGATACTCCAATACTGAAACTATGTACTGTGCCAAAACAAAAGCATTTACATTGCTAAACTCACAAACTAGTATTTTAGTCACTTAGCCATAATACCAACTTTTCCTCATAATTTGTAATATTTTACAATTAAGAATAAAACTAAGTCTGCCCGAAATGCCCAGCCATGCTAAAGCGTTCTAGTGGTACACTCTGTAATCACTATTTTAAATACATTAAACACACAATAACCAAATTTCTGTAAACTCAGCATTGTAATCCTTATAGAGAATAAACTTTGAATTTGATTTGAAAATATTACGCTCATCAATATACTAACATTATAGACACCACTGCTCTCATCACACCCCTTCACCACCACTTATATTACGGTCATCACTATTACTAATATCATTGACACCAATAGCCTTCATTATGATGCTCACTATAATTATCAAAGCAAGTATTATATTCGTCATTACTGTAATTAAAACATCACCACCACCTGTTCAGCAGCCTTACACTTGCTTTCACAAATTGTGACAATCTTGTTTTGGTACACTCTACACATCTTTCCTTGTGTTGTTCAAGTTGTTGTTTCAGAGAAATTGTTGTGTTTCCAGTACTTTATGCGCGACATCAGTTGTATACCACAGGAACAAGACTTGGAACATCTGGGAAGTGAAGTCCCCGGGCAGCTGAGCTCGTTGGCTGACTGTCAGCTGACTCAGCTAGGGTTTGGGATTGACAGCTGACGTGATGGAGGTCTGTTGACCGTGCTCCCAGGTGAGGTGCTCAACCCCATTGTCGGAGGGCAGGCATGAGCCAGTATTCAGACCCGAGGTACCTGGTAGTCCTGGGGGGTCATAATGAGGGGTACAGGTGAAGTGCGGTTGGCTGCGATGCGGGCAGCCCTCACACTGCAGTCACATGAGCTGCTGTGACTCCTGAGGTCTTACAATTGATACATTGTTTAGCAACAGCTGTTGCTGTTTGATCATATCATAAACACCGTTAGAAGGATGAGCATTGGCACACACTGCACACCAGTGTGACTTAGATGGGATTTTCTGGCGATGTGCCCCAGCGTTGACACTTATAACATCGACGTTTAGGAGGTCTGTACAATGCAATGTAATAGCGTCTGTTGAGGCTGCGCGGGAGTGAATATAGCGTGGCAGAGACCCTGGCCAGTCCACTCAGGGTAATATCAGACCGTTGGAAAGTCGACGAGGGCATGCAACTTGCTCTGACGCCAGATATTGAGGATTCAAGTGCTTGTTGACGTTGTAGATGACAATAAGCACTTTAGGTGCCCTTGGTGGGGCAGCTCGGGAGTTTGATGTTGGCATATTCGCGAAATAAGAAGTTTGTCTATAAATGCTGAATCATTAGGCACAAAGACGTAGTTATCCTCATCGTGGGGCAAACTTGATCGTTTTCTCATGATTGTTTACACTAACTTCGAAAAACCATTACACTTGGTCTCTTGATCAGTGTTTTTAGGGAAATCTAACCTGAGAGCTTTGGGAAGGTGTGCGCCCCTGTATTGCTTTCAGCAAGCTTTCTCTGGAAGCCTCGTTCTTTTTTCCGATCCTGTTTACTAAAAATGTTTCAAATCTGCCTTCACCATCATCTACGTCAACCCATCAGCTATACTCATAGCTGACAGGAGTTTTCACACTGGCGATGGGCTAAAGGATACCGGTGAATAGAAGGGACAAGGAAGGGATATTCACCTCGCTAGACACAGGCAATATGGGTGTAGTGGCCTGCGGGTCGCAGTGCGATTTTCAAGGTCATCACGGGGCCACAGTCGTCTCGAGAGTTAAACCAATATTGCACTACTCGTTAATTACTCCAAACCTGCAGCACTTAACACATCTAGCACAAAGTGTCTAGGAATGACAGACAAATTTTCAACTCTGTGGACAAACAAACAGCACAAACTTACTATGTTTTTAGATGAACCTCAGGCATGTTACAGTTAAAAAGCCGTCTCCAAAGAGTTACCAGGTACTGCAATGCTCGTTAATTTGTTCTTAACCACTCTTGTTGTGTTCCAACTATGCGCATTCCTCCCAAAACACTCAGTGCATAGAAGAATAACAGGTCATCTTCCTCAGTTGAGATATAACACATTTTGTACAAGTGGCACAGTCTGATTCTCTGGCAGGCCTCAGGTCTGGATAACCAACCATGCAGGATGGGAGATTCGTCCGTATTTCTCAGGTAGGCAGAGGTGACTAGCTGTGCGGAACTCAGATATTTGGAGTGCCAGCGGAGCAGCAAAAATACACCTCTACACTGCACGTTGATTAGAGGCGACAGCTGAGTTTAAGGCAGAGAGTTGGGGATACAGGAGAACAGCAGGGGTAACTGAGCACGTTTCATTCGCCTCTCTTCACATAGTCAATATGGGGGAAAGTCTCAGGCAGGTGAAGCGTGCCTCGCTCAAGGTCACTGACTGAGGCAGACTTCTCAAGAGTTACCAAACACTGCAATACTCGTACAAATAGTTATTCACTACAAACTTGCAGAACTTCTAGCACACGTGTCTTGGAATGAAAGAAGAATTTTTCAGTGTGTGCACACCTGCGTTACCAACTCACGTAGGACTGCACACTCCTCGTTATTCCTCAGGTTGGTAAAGGGATGAGTTTGTGTGCATTTCAGAGGCACGAGTAGCAGTGGACTAGCAAAATTCACCTCTACACTGTATGTTGATAGAGGCAAAAGGCTGAGGTAAAAAAGAAAGGCAGAGGGGAAGCAGAGGCCTGTGATGGCCTTTTCAAAATGAAAACTATTTCCAGTGTTTCACTAGGTATATCCCTAGTCACAACTCGCACATAAGAGTTTTTCCAAACACTGAAGCTGTCTTCCAACAGTTATGAGTTTTTAAAGATGACTTATCAGTCGAGAGAAATGGGTAGGCCTGCAAATTAGTAGGTCCAGATCCCCCCCAGCACACGTCTTTCCCCTCAACCACTCAGCCGAGACTGCGATTGTATAAACAGCCCCCAATTTGTAGAATGGCGGGATGGCAACCATGTGATGTAACATTACACCAGTGAGTAATCGTTGTCAATGTACTGGTGTATAGTAAATTGTGGTTTGCTTCAGCAGTCTTCCACTGATGACGGAGGGATGTGTTGGGGTTACAGAGGAAGATTTGGATTTCAATGGGTTTTCCCAAATAGGCATTAGTTAGGGAAGGACATCGTTATGACGCACGTAGTTAAGGAGGATTGGGGCTAATCCCACTAACACAGTCGCCTAATGAGCTTTATACGTACGACAGGAATTCTTGACAAGGGGTGGGTCAGGGAGCGAGGGTTGAAGCGTTGATGAAAGAGGTTCGACGATGGGGGGGGGGGAAAAAGACCTCACAAGGTGCAAAAACTGTTACGGCACTTATTGGTAATGCATAAACCCTAGGAGAGTTCGGGCAGGTAAATTAGAACAATATAGGTATAACTCGGGAAAGAGGTCATCGGTGATGAGGTTTTCCCAGGTTATCATTGGAAGACAAATTTTGGCGGGGGTTCAAAATTTGTGCTTAAACCACAGGCTCGGGAAAATGGTTACCGCTTCCTCCACGGGATTTGGCGTCCAAGGCACAATTGTAAGTTATGGGAATGATTTCAGGATCAAACCTGTGCTTTTGTGCAGGTGGCCGAAACGGCGTTTCACATTCGTATACTTTTGTGACGTTTACATAAGGTTAGGATTGGGTTTTAAAAGGGTGTCCCAGACGAGTGGGAGGGGGATGTTTGTCGCTGCTTAGAGCTTTGAGTCTTGAGGGGGGAAAGATTGTCGGATGTGGGTACGAAAATTCTGTTTCATATTTGGTACTTGACTATTTATACGTGTCATGGGGGATGTGGAAGAATAGGGGTGCGATGTGTGTCAGAGCACTGATGTGCCATTTTTATAGGACAAAATGTAGGAATAGAGAGGTGTATGGGCAACATTGGGGGGGAGCCTTTCGTGGGGTATAGAAATCTAACAATGGAAATGTTAAAGGGTAATGAGGTGTAGGTTGGTAATATAATTTCCCCCGGTGGAGCCAAGGGATTGGTCTTCGGGGGGGAAGAGTTTTTTTTTTTTTTTTTTTTGGCGACTGGAATGTACGTTGTGCTCCGGGTTTTCTGGTGTTTTCATGGTCGCTCTTACGTGCTAGAACTTTAAATTTTTGTCATCAATCCTATTACGATACATCCCTCTAGCGCCTGCAACCAATCTTGGGCGGAAAACATTATATACTGAGTCAAAAAAGGAGAATTAGTGTGCCACTACCTAGCAGAGTTTACTGCCAGAGGGGAATCATTGGCCTGTGGGCCCGTGTGAAAAAAATAATAATAATTGAACTTTTGTGTCAGAGGAAAGAAAGTTCCCCTGGAAAACATTGAGTATCATAGTGTATAGTGTATACTACAGTGGCTCCCTAGTATATTGATGATAAAGGCTAAAGTGTCATTTGAAAACAGGTGAATTTGTAAATGAAGTGATAAGCCTATAGAGGCAGGTGCCAGAAGTCGCCAGAAACTTACCACAGGTCAGCTGTTTTTAATAATCTTCCTGGCCTGCTAGTGTACTCGCATATAATCTAGTGATACCAGTGAAGACCAGAATACAGTGTTGTAGTAGCAACTAACCAGTATTATAATGGTACTTAGTGGAGTGGAGTGACTTTCTTTAGTTTCTTTTTCTGAAATACCAGACGTATACTGTGAATTTCATATAACCTGTAGTTACCAGCGGTCGTAATATACACAACGAGAAGCAATTATTACTACAGAAAAAGCGTCCCTCCTCCAAAATTTGCACCAGTCAACTATAGTGATAATATAGCATTTATTGTGGTGGAGACGGGAAAAAAAATAGAGAAGCTAGATACAGCGATTGATAAACAAGGGTGGAGGTCGACCGTTCGTCATTGTAGGAGTGCCAGCAGTCACCGGCTCTTCAACACGCAAGTTATACTTTTGTATCAATCAAATCACATATTACTCGGGTAGATAATTTCCAGTAGATCCTTCATGTGTTAGCTCAAATCACCGACCAGTATGGTTTAAATAAGTGATCCACTGATCAGATCAGATAGACTGGTCCGAACCCTTGACTGGTCCGAACCCTTGACTGGTCCGAACCCTTGACTGGTCCGAACCCTGGACTGGTTTCAAACGGTTTCGTTGTGCACTACCTAGCAGGTTATTAATATAATATTCAAGAGGTTGCTAGTAGAATTGCAGTAAATCAACCATTCAAATCATTATGAAGCTGTGTGTAGTCTGTGGTCAGTCAACAAACGGGCCTCCACATGCATAAATTGTCATTTTTGTGGAAATTGGTGTCATGCCCCTTGTGCAGATATCCAAGAACTAGCTACAAGCAGTATTAAAACAGGGAAGTGTTTTTGGGTATGCCCAAATGAGATAAATCTGTGGACTAAAATCACAAGGGTATAAAAGAGGTCAACATCAAAGCTGCTTTCATAGAAAACCTGGAAGCTTTCTAAACAGTTTGGGAACATAAAAAGTCTGGCTGAATGGTCTGCCCTTGATACTGGCATGTAGTCACAAACTGTAAGGCTGGAGATGATGTCCTGGTAGCCCAGTAAATGGGGGGCTGATAGGGGCTGTCCTGGGAGACAGTAATGGTGAAGCTGGGGGTGCTGTCCTGGAGACAGTAATGGTAAAGCTGGGGGTGCTGTCCTGGGAGACAGTAATGGTGAAGCTGGGGGATGCTGTCCGGGGAAAACAGTAATGGGGAAGCTGAGATGCTGTCCTGGGAGACAGTAATGGTGAAGCTGGAGATTTTGTCCAGGTAGTCGGGAATTATCGCAGGAAGGAATACATATAAATGACCTCATAGGGGACAGGAGCCATAGTAGGGAAAAAAGTGTATCAAAGATAAGATAAAACCAATATTGCAAACTAGAAATACCGCAGGAAATAGCAAACAAGAGGACTCCACTGCAATAGTGAGGATATATTACCAAAAACAACTGGTGGGAGCTCCAATTGTTGGTGCTAGGGAGGATAGAAGTAAGACAGGGAAAATGCACCAACAGGGAATACAGTCACAGAAACCCAAGGCAAACGGAAACCAAGCCTGTGCACATACTATGTACTCGGTATCTGCTGGCAGGGGAAATCTGGAAAAACAGATGGGACGTGCAACTATGACCACCCTAGAAAATCCCAAATGCCCATATGACAACAGGAAAATGCAAACTACCTTCCTGTAAGCTTTTTCCCACCCTGAACTGTGTACCTCTTCAGTACAGGAAAGACTGTGTTATAACTTAAATTGCCAGGCATACCATCTAAAGGGGACAAAAAATAACAAAACATCCAGGCCATGGGAAAACCTGTGTAGCCACAGCCACTCAAAAGGGAGAGGTTTTTTAGTGCCAGGAAGGAAAAAAAACTGGAGGAAATGGCAGAAATCGTACACCAATCCAGTCATTCCCCGGGGTGGAACCACAGTCGATGGCCTCCACTCCAAACCAACAGATACAGATACTAATGCGGAAAAAAAATCCCCCCCCCATACCAACAATACCACCAGTCCGATAACATTCTTCTTTGCAAAAATTTTCAGGGGCTAAAGCCAGCAACAAACAACAAAATACCTTTCATCCGTGGACTGCTTGGGAGAGGCAAAGGCAAAAGTTCGCGGCTTTCACTGAGACCCACATAAAGGATCACTTGGACAACGAAATATGGATCCCAGGTTACAACCTATAAAAGATGTGAACAGAGTGAACAGCAAAAGGGGGGGGGTGGCCTGTACATTGCAGAGTCACTTGTTGCACAGAACTGTTAAATGCCTCAAAGATGTAGTGGAAGTTTTAGCAGTAAAGGTCGAGAACCAAAACCTAGTCAAATTTTGTAGTCTACAAGCTCCGGATGCAACATCCCAGCAATTCCAGGAACAGCTGTTAAAAATTGACCACTGTCTGGAAAACCTTCCAGCTCCTGCACCCCCAAAATCTTGCTCCTGGGGGGTTTCAACTTAAGGCACCTAAAAGGAGGAATATAGCAAATAATATTTTTGCAGTAATAACACCAGGAGGCAGCTCTGATGAAAACTCACACTCACGCGAGCTTTTAAATCTCGCACAAAATTCAATTTAAACCAGCAAATAATAGAGCCTACTAACTGGAGAATACACTAGACCTCAACTTCACTAACAATGATGATCTGATAAGAAATGTCACCATATCAAAAACAATATACTCAGATCACAAAACAAAATTAGGTTCGTCATGTTGGCGGGCCCCAGACCGACATAAGAGATTATCACGAGGGCATTCACCAAATTCACTTCAATAAAAAAAACATAAAGGGGCCCAAGAAAAACAAGTCCAAGCGATATAAGCGGGGGAAATATACAAAGAAACACAGACCCCAACTTTGCCTAAAACAGATTAACTGGGTGGCACTCGAGATGCACAAGGCTTTTTCCTCTAAGAAAAAGGAGGAGTAGATGTAAAATAAAAAGAGACAGGCGCTCCCTTTACGGCACGGAAAAGAATAACAGAGCGCAAAAAGAGGTCAATATATCTAAAAGCTAGGAGACAGGGTCAGGAAATAGCAAGCATCGAACTTAAGCTAAAAAAAATTTTTTTTAGGAGTCGGGAATTGGGGGAAGAACTAAAACCCTAAATGAAATCGAAAGAAACCCCAAAGTTTTTTCTTCCCTATCCCAAATCAAAATGAGAACAACGCCCAGTATTGGGCCCCTTTAAAACAAGATGGGTCCTACACGAGACAGCAAGGAAAGGTGGCTATCAAGCCCCCAATAACTCATTTTTTTAGCAACCCCCAACCAGCTGAGAGTCGAAGTTTAAATGAATTTTTTTTAGAGAGCCACAAAATTTGATTAAACAAGCCTACCGATGTTATCCTGACGCAAAAGATTCAACAGGGGAAATGACATGCCCATGCACTCTGCCCCAGGGGGCCCAAATCATGGAATCTGTGTTCATCAAAAACTGCAAGAACCCCACAACGAGCCCTTTTCCATCCTATGGAGAGGGGGCAGGACACGGGGGGGCGTCCCCCATTACTAAAAAAAACGACATAGCCCCCCCACAAAAGGGGGAGTAAAAACAAAAGCAAAAAACTACAGACCAATCACAAAAATCCCCTATCATAAAAATCTTTGAAAGGGGCCTAAAAGCAAGATCACCACCCATCAGAAACCCATAGTTACACAACCCAGGGCAACATGGGTTTAGAAAAGGGCGCTCCTGTCTGTCTCAACATTGGATCACTTCGACAAGGTCCAAAATGCACTAGAAGACAAAAAAAAAGCAGATGTAATATATACAAAACTTTGCAAAACCCTTTCGACAAGTGTGACCATGACGTAATAGTGCACCAAAATGCGTGCTAAAGAATAACAGGAAAAGTCGGTCGATGGATCTATAATTTCTTCACTAACAGAACACAGAGAGTAGTCGTCAACAGAGTAAAGTCAAGGCAGCTACGGTGAAAAGCTCTGTTCCACAAGGCACAGTAATCGCTCCCATCTTGTTCCTCATCCTCATATCCGACATAGACAAGGATGTCAGCCACAGATGACACCCGAATCTGCATGACAGTGTCTTCCATTGCAGACACTGCAAAGCTCCAGGCAGACATAAAACCAATCTTTCAGTGGGCTGCAGAAAACAATATGAAGTTCAACGATGAGAAATTTCAATTACTCAGATATGGTAAAACATGAGGAAAATTAAATCTTCATCAGAGTACAAAACAAATTCTGGCCACAAAATAAGCGAAACACCAACGTCAAAGACCGGGGAGTGATCATGTCGGAGGATCTCACCTTCAAAAACCATAACATTGTATCAATCGCATCTGCTAGAAAAATGACAGGATGGATAATGAGAACCTTTCAAAACTAGGGAGGCCAAGCCCATGATGACACTCTTCAGGTCACTTGTTCTATCTAGGCTGGAATATTGCTGCACACTAACAGCACCTTTCAAGGCAGGTGAAATTGCCGACCTAGAAAATGTACAGGAACTTTCACGGCGCGCATAACGGAGATAAAACACCTCAATTTTGGGGCGCTTGGGGTTCCAAAACCCTGTATTCCCTGGAACGCAGGAGGAGAGATACATGATTATATACACCCGGAAAATCCTAGAGGGGCTAGTACCGAACTTGCACACGAAAATCACCCACTACGAAAGCAAAAGACTTGGCAGACGATGCACCATCCCCCCAATGAAAAGCAGGGGTGTCACTTAGCACGTTAAGAGACCATACAATAAGTGTCAGGGGCCCGAGACTGTTCAACTACCTCCCAGCATACATAAGAGGGATTACCAATAGACCCCTGGCATCTTCAAGCTGGCACTGGACAAGCACCTAAAGTCAGTTCCGGATCAGCCGGGGTGTGGCTCCCTATGTTGGTTTTGCGTGCAGCCAGCAGCAACAGCCTGGTTGATCAGGCTCTGATCCACCAGAGGCCTGGTCTCAGACCGGCCGGGGGGCGTTGACCCCCGGAACTCTCTCCAGGTAAACTCCAGGTAAACAACACCGTGTCTTCCTTTGCAGATGACACCCGAATTTGCCTGACAGTGTCTTCCATTGCAGACACTGCAAAGCTCCAGGCGGACATCAACCAAATCTTCAGTGGGCTGCAGAAAACAATATGAAGTTCAACGATGAGAAATTTCAATTACTCAGATATGGTAAACATGAGGAAATTAAATCTTCATCAAGTACAAAACAAATTCTGGCCACAAAATAGAGCGAAACACCAACGTCAAAGACCTGGGATGATCATGTCGGAGGATCTCACCTTCAAGGACCATAACATTGTATCAATCGCATCTGCTAGAAAAATGACAGGATGGTTTAATGAGAACCTTAAAAACTAGGGAGGGCCAAGCCCATGATGACACTTTTTCAGGGTCACTTGTTCTATCTAGGCTGGAATATTGCTGCACACTAACAGCACCTTTCAAGGCAGGTGAAATTGCCGACCTAGAAAATGTACAGAGAACTTTCAAGGGCGTGCATAACGGAGATAAAACCCTCAATTATTGGGAGCGCTTGAGGTTCCTAAACCTGTATTCCCTGGAATGCAGGAGGGAGAGATACATGATTATATACACCTGGAAAATCCAAAAGGGGACTAGTACCGAACTTGCACACGAAAATCACTCACTACAAAAGCAAAAGATTTGGCAGACAAATACACCATCCCCCCAATGAAAAAGCAGGGTTTCACTAGCACGTTAAGAGACCATACAATAAGTGTCAGGGGCCCGAGACTGTTCAACTGCCTCCCAGCACACATAAGGGGGATTACCAACAGACCCCTGACAGTCTTCAAGCTGGCACTGGACAAACACCTAAAGTCAGTTCCTGATCAGCCGGGCTGTGGCTCGTACGTTGGTTTGCGTGCAGCCAGCAGCAATAGCCTGGTTGATCAGGCTCTGATCCACCAGGAGGCCTGGTCACAGACCGGGCCGCGGGGGCGTTGACCCCCGGAACTCTCTCCAGGTAAACTCCAGGTACGTTTTATTTGGTGTGTATGGTGATTAGGGTGTAATTGTAGGGTGAAGGAGGGGGACCTTTGTGTGGCCTGGGGTATAGTTTCTTGCCAGCGTGATTGAGTGTCATAGTCTGCGAAAGGGGGGAGGGAGTAGTACTCAGAACCACTGTGTGGTTTTCTCATACAGCAGTCTTGCGGTCTTCCTTGTAACGTATTCATAGTTGAATATACGAATGTTTATTTTGTTGGACTAGACCTACCTGGAGTTCATTACCTTTGTAAATTGTGAGTTCATTACCTTTGTAAATTGTGAATTCATTGCCTCTGTAACTTGCTCAGCTATCAAAACTTTGAGGCCCAGTCCCTGGACCCATTATGTACCTCTGTAATCTTTTGACTACCGCCCACAGGATGGGTATGGGGTGCATAATAAACATATTAAACTAACTCGTAGAGTGAAAAAAGGGATTGGATGCTCGGAATAGGCTGTTATAGATGGGTGGTTAGGTTGGTGTGTAATCAATACTACATGATGTGTTCTAGCAATCTGCTCTTGAAAAATTTTATACCACCTGGTATTAAATATATTTTTTTGGAAAAAAAAAAATTGCATCTGTTTGTCGAGTGATAAGTTCACTAATTGAAACATTAATGCATATTGTAGGTTTAGCGCTTCCTTTTGTTTATAATGATAATAATGGTTTTGCAATATAATTTTGGTTGATGTAATGTATAATTTTGTGTAATCTTGTTTTTAACATAGGTGTAAAGGGATATAATGCACAGGGGATGAGGGACAGTTTTGTGTCAGCACAAAGTTAAATGTTCAGTGTGAATTTCGACAATGAAAATTTTATAATTTCTGGGGAAGATTCGATACTGTGTTCTTTTATTTTTTTTAATGTATTGTATTGTCTTAAATAAAATAATAAAAAAATTATTAGGTTTTTTATTTATATATGTGGGATGTGTTAAATTATGAAAGGGTATTGGTCTCGATGCCCACTCCATTAATACTCTCCTGGAATTTACCTGGAGAGAGTTCTGGGGGTCAACGCCCCCGCGGCCCGGTCTGTGACCAGGCCTCCTGGTGGATCAGAGCCTGATCAACCAGGCTGTTACTGCTGGCTGCACGCAATCCAACATACGAGCCACAGCCCGGCTGGTCAGGTACCGACTTTAGGTGCTTGTCCAGTGCCAGCTTGAAGACTGCCAGGGGTCTATTGGTAATACCCCTTATGTATGCTGGGAGGCAGTTGAACAGTCTCGAGCCCCTGACACTTATTGTATTGTCTCTTAACGTGCTAGTGACACCCCTGCTTTTCATTGGGGGGATGTTGCATCGTCTGCCAAGTCTTTTGCTTTCATAGTGAATGATTTTCGTGTGCAAGTTCGGTACTAGTCCCTCTAGGATTTTCCAGGTGTATATAATCATGTATCTCTCCCGCCTGCGTTCCAGGGAATACAGGTTCAGGAACCTCAAGCGCTCCCAGTAATTGAGGTGTTTTATCTCTGTAGCTACATTCTGTATGCTACACTCTGTAGCTACATTTATCAGACACCTTTTGACACTCTTCTTGAACTGGCTCATGCTATGACTGGCTTTGACATGTGTAGGATATCTGTTCCATTCCTTTATTGCTGTACAATAAAAGGTGTTTGAAGCCTGGCCACTGACTGTGGGTACTACAGAGTTGTGCTCTCTCCCATTAGTACTATGATTGCTTTGGTTCCCCAGCCTTGACAAAATTGGCAGCAAGATATTCTGGACACTGTTTGTGGGCAATTTTATGAACATGATTTAGCTTCAGTCGTTTTACTCTGTCTTCAACATTCAGCATATCCAACTGCTGTAATTCATCCTGGCCTACATGCTCTCTTGGACCCAGGCCCAGGATAAATTTTACCTTTTTGTTTTTTCCTGATTTTCAGCTTCTTTTATTTTTTTTTTTCGTCGGGGCTAGACAATAGGGCCCTCGAGTCTCAAGAACACTGTGCTTGTCAATGAGGAATTTCAGTCTGGTTTCGTTTTCCCTTACAAACACTGTTCCTTTTCAAACTCCCGACATGCATGGGGAAAAAGGGGTTTCCCAGATATTTTACTGAGGAAACTGAAGTGATGGGGTCCCCTTACATAACATTAAAAATTTTTTTCCCCCTTTTCGTTTATGTTTCGGCCCAAAAAGAAAAGGGTTCAGTTTTCCCCGAGGGGTAATGATAGTTTGTTGTCTACTAACCATTTGCTGCAGGGCTCCAGTTCCAGTGTTAATACATTACTTAATTGTGGGCTTTACCTGACACGCAGAGCCTGTCATCTCATACGTAGGAGTTTGCATTTTTAAATTATGGGCTTTGTTAAAAATAGCATAGGGAAAAATAAGGGACCTAGAATCACTTGAGGAACTCCACATCTATCGACAGGGTTCTGATTTTCCCTTTTGTTGATTTTTACAATTTTTCTCCCCTTGCAAGGTAGGACTTTTAAACCCGTTAAAAAAACCTTACCGATAGCTTTAATTTCTTACTAATTATTTGTGGTTGACGTACAAAAGGCTTTTTCAGGTCTAAGGTTACCATCCTTTTTAGGTTCCCCATTTACATTTCAGTTCTCAATAACCATCAGATTTTAAATTTGGGAGGGGTCGGGTTTAGTAAAATTTCAAAGCCCGATTGATGCTAGAAAAATGTTTTTGTCATTAAAGGGACTTAATACTTGACAGTACACCGCCATCTCGAAATTTTGGATTTTTTTTTCTTTAAGATAGGAGTAACTCTGGCCTCCTTGAATCTTCCGGGACGGTAATTTAAGGTAAAGGCAAATTTTTTTTGTGAGCAATAGGGATTTACAATCAGAAACACCCCTTTAAGAACTTAGACGGGATGTTATCCGGGGGCAGTGCTCTTAGTTGGGTTTTTAAACCTGCTTATTCTTTTTGAAAAAAGCATGAGATCACTTACTGGTTGACAAGTTTGGGGGTTTCCCCCTTTTTGGGATAGTTGTTTTTAAAAATTATAAGAGTTGGTTAAAGGTATTTGATGCAGCTGGTAGTTTACCCTTTCTATGGGGTGAGACAGATGTGTTAGGAATTAAACAATTTGCCGCCCTTTGTTTTTTCGTGGAAACCCTTTTTTTTTAATAGTGAGTATCGTTAGACCCATCTATGGGTTTATGGAT
>NC_069435.1:658739-690436 GCF_026875155.1 Cherax quadricarinatus | reverse complement strand
GGTACCCTGGAACCAAACCCCTGCCGTATAAGGGGGGCCCCTATTGTATTTCACACCCCCTCGGGGTTTTCTTAAATTTTCTTACAGTTTTTTGCTCTTGTTCTTTTCCCTCTTATCTCCAGGGGGGAAGTGGAACAAAATTTTTCCTCGTAAGCTATGCGTGTTGTAAGAGGCGTTTTAAAATCCCAGGAGCAAGGGTAGTAACCCCTTTGTATAAATTACAAAATTTAAAAAGAGAAATTTTCATTTTTTTTTTGGGCCACTCCCTTGGTGGGATACGGTGGTTGTTAAAAAAAAAAAAATAAAATAATAGTATAGTGTAGGTTGGTAGACAGCAACCCCCCAGGAGGTATACCGCCCTCCCAAACGAGTGAAAAATAAAAGCCGAAAATTGTTTAAAATGATGGTAAAATTTGCTGGTGTCATTTTTTCCCGTCTATAAACATGCAAGTTTCAGGTAGTTTTTACTTCTACTTAATTGGGCACCGCACATACATGTACACATTTTATAACACACTCATTGATTTTTCTTTGTTTTTATCTTAATAGTTGTTGTTCTTTTTGCTTTTCCTTTTTATCCATGGGGAAGTGGAAAAGAATTTTTCCTCCGTACCTGCATGTTGAAAAAGTCAGCTAAAATCCGGGGGAACAAGGGGCTTGTCCCCCCTTTTCCCTGTATAGCCTACTAAGAAGAAGAAGAAAAAAAATATAAAAGCGTATGTTTGAATGTGTGTTGTGTGCGAACGAAAAGAAAGACGTTGTGGATTTTTTTTTTTACACGGGTTTGCAAGGTTGGTTAAGGATCCCTGCTTTTTTGACAAGCTTTTGGGGTTTAAGGGTTTCCCCTAACTTTATTGACAAGCAAAGAGCTGTTATATAGCTCATTTGAAAGCATTTTTTCTGTTTGGAATACAAATAAGGAACAGGATGAAGTTGGAGCCATCTGGGGGCGCATTTTATTGATAACTGGTTTATCTTTTTGACATCATAATGCTGTAAAAATGTGTTCCCTACTCGAGTATCCGGGGGGAAATGATCTCAGACGAAGTGATGTTTGGAGAAGGGTACAGCCAGATTAAGTTGCCCTTTTGCCCAAACTTGGTATAGAAGCTTGTTCCGCTGCCTCGAAGGGTCCACCCGGGTCTTTGACAATATTGGCCCTTGTCATAACTGTAGGCCCCCACACCCTCCCGTGTTGAAGGCTCTGCTGAAAAGACGATCTATCCGGATGGGGCCCGGCGGGGGATGAGAGTTTTGCCTGTTCTCTACTCTGTCAAGCAGTTGCGATAGAGGGGGGGGGGCAAACCAAGAAAGGGTGCATACTCGAAGTATGAGTGTTTTGGGCCCTCGTACAGAATCTTGCCCCCCCTATTGTCAAGCGATGCGGATATGTAAAGTGCTGTTATGATGTGTTTATTTTTAAAAATTTAAAAAAATATCATGGATGGATTAATGAAAATTTGGGTTTTTAAACTTTAATATCACATTTAATGGGGACTCGGTGTTATTATTTCTTTATAACATGCTTTTTGAGAATAAGACATCTTTGATTTTAATGTGTCCTGATCCCAGACAGGTAATTTTTTTGGGTACAAGTATAATAAGTAAAATTATCAGAGACATACAGTGGACCCTCCCCTAACAAAAACGCATTGCATAACTTTAAATCCGCAGCGTAATTTTAACGAAAAAAATTTTTACCTCGGCTGCGCTAAAAAACTCGCTAAAAGCGATTCGTTGGGGAGCACCCGTGCGGCCTGGCCCACCTCACTTTTTCCCCCCCCGGGGGGCCCAGTTTACAAGTCGCCACCGAGGTCAACCCAAAAATTTTACATTCAAAAAACATTTTTTTTTCACAGCGTTTTTAGTGATGCCCCTGCAAAAAAAGTCACCATGGGCCCAAGAAAACTTCTGTGAACCTACAGCAAAAGGGTGGAATTTTATGGATATGAAGAAAGAGATCTTGTAAGTATGAAAGGGAGTGCGTGTCTCCCAGCTGGCCCGGTTGACACAAAACCCCCAACAACCTCGCTACTATTGTGGCCCAAGAAAAACGGCATCAAGGAAGCTGTTTTGCAAAGGTTGCAACTTTGTTTTCGAAACAGAGATTGAAAGTGATGAAGTTTTTGGAGACTGTTATTGGGTGGATAAACGAAAAACGATAGAGGAGATGATTTAAACCCAAATTATGTAAAAGGGGCTGGGAAAGTTGCATGCGATTTTTTAGAAAATGCCTGAAAACTAGTGGTGATGCGATGTTTTAAGGCAGCAAAGGTTGGTTTGAGAGATTTAAAATGTAGTGGCATACATAGTGTGAAAAGGGACGGTGAGGTCCCAGTTCGGACAAAAGTGGCTAAAAAAATTGTAAAGGGAAATTCAAGGAGTACATAGACGGAAAGATTGAAACCTAAAACAAGTTTTTAACGTGACAAAACAGGCCCTGTTTGGAAAAAAAGCCAAGCAGGCCCTACATACTAGGAGGAAAAAGGCACCCCCCAGGACTAAGCCTATAAAAGACAGGCTTACCTGTTGATGTGTGTAATGCTAGTGGGATTGCAGAGTGAAGCCTTCATTGGTTTTATCACTCTGAACTCCCAGGTGTTCGGGAAAAAAAAACATGTCCTTGGGGCAAATTTGTGTGTGTGGGGGCAAACAGTAAGGCAAGGTACTAGGACCTTTTCTTTTTGAGGGTTACCCCATGCATTTGCCCCCACTGTGAAAAATTACCCCCGGGAAAAAATTGCCTTAAGTGCCTCTGGTATTGACATGCTCTTGGTTCCTTCAGACGTGGCAGAAACGACTTTTGGGAAAAGGCTTCATTAGGGGCAAATTTTTGCCCCCTAATACCCCTCCTCTCCCGCAGCCCATGGACCAGCAGGGCATTTCCAACTTCAAGAAAAGCCAAAAGCTATGTTTGAAAGGTGCTTTTAGTGACCTCAGAAAAATCAATTGACTCTAAGGAGTTTTGGAGAGATCACTTTAGATTCAATTGTGTAAATTATGGTAAAAGGGTGGGAGGAAGTGACTAAAAGGGGCCTTGAATCTGTTGGAAGAAACGTTGCCAGAATGTGTAGACAAAAAGGGGTTTTTAAGGGTTTGAGGTAACCCCGGGATCTATGCCCTTGGGAATCCATTGTGGATTGGGGAAGTCCTTGGGGGTTGGGGGCTAGTGGGGGGATATGGGAAAAGTTTTGGGGGAGGAGGACGTGAACTACCCCTGATGAGCTGTGGTGATCTTAACGCAAGAGGTCGACCGAGGGAAATTCCAGAGGAGGGGAAGAGAAATTGAAAAAGTTTTTACTTTTAAGATTAAGGAAATTGGCAAGTGGGTTAAAATGCAAACCTTTTTTGATGAAAAACACCCCACCAGTATTTCAAGCCCTGTTGGAAACCCGTACACTGACAATGTTGTGAAAACTTTTTGGAATGTATAAAAGGGAAAGAGAGGTACAGGCCTTATGGCAGTATGCGTGCGACGAAGTCCCGGACTCTCAACTGGTCCCGTGGGATTTAAAAAAAGAAAGGGAAGTAACCCCCCAAAAGGATTGCCACCCCAATTCCTATGGAAGGGGGTACCCTTTAAACTTTTTTCCCATCCCCCAAATCTCCCCCCCTCCCATCCCCTCAAACATACCCCGATCTTCAAAAAGGTAAGTGTCATGTAATGTGCTGTCTTCTTCAGTTTGGTGTATTAAAATTAATATTTCATGTGGAAAAAAAATTTTTTTTGTTCATATTTTGGGGTTGCGGGAGGTTAATTTATTTCCATTTTTTTTTGGGGGAAAAATTAATTGGCTAACGATAATTTTGCCTAACTTTGGCTTCAGAATGGATTAACCTTTGGGGTTTTTGTCGTCTAGTAGTCTTAGCGTGGGGGTTTTTTGACGTACTAGTACTAAAAATTCTAGCGGCCTCAAATCTGGGGAGAAAGCTGGGGCCCTTCATATGAAAAAATGGGTCATGGGTCAGGGTGCACAGTCAAAAAAAAAATCCGGGGCAACCCACAGGCTAATGAAAAAAAAAAAAACTTTGACATTTTTTTTAAAAAAAATCGGGCTTTGCAGTGTATTTTGTTGGTATTTTTTTTGTATTTGTTTTTTGGTCTCATTTTATAAAAATGGAAGAATATTACAAAAAATAGAGATGATTTTGCTGGTTTTACAAAAAAAGGTCCCTTAAAAATTGAGTCAAAGTGCAGAAATGTTCGATTTTTAAAAAATTTAAAAAAGTAAACGAATCGTCCCAAGCGTCAATAAATAATGGTGAGTCTAATATTTTTTCACAAGGCCCCAAAAATATTTATCCTTTTTTTCATAATGCAGTAGTCTGAAAACAGTAAATCTTATATTTTTTTTTGAAAAAAAAATTAAAAGTGGAAAGCAAAAAAAATTTAAAAGGGGGCCTTTTTGGACGGAATAATGACTAGGGGAAAAATGTCATTTTTTTGTCCCGGGAAAAATGCTTTTTGTTTATTCTGGACCCTATTGGAAAAATTGGCATCTTTTTGAAATTTGTGTAAAATTGGAAAAAATTGTAAATTCTGACCCCCTAATGGATAGTTAAATTTTCATAAGAGGTTTTCTTGCCCCCTTCGATAGAAAAAATGGGTTCTAGCGAAAATATTCATGTTTTTTGTCGCTGTACAGTAAAATTTGGCCAAAAAGGGGCCTCAAATGGGAAAAAATCGCCGATTGCGTAAACATCGCCAGACCGCTAAATTTGCGGAGCATAATTCCGTAAGTTTTTTATCAAATTTTAAACTTTTGGGGTCTTTATGATCGGGAAAAGATTCCTATTTTTTTATAAAAAAAAATAATTTTTTTTTTTAAAATTTTGGCCCACCTTTAAACGAGCTTGGAGAGGGCCCCGTGCCCTCAAAGGGGTTTTTAAAAGCGTTAGGCGAGGGCCCCCTGAAAAAATTTTAAAAACATTGAAAAATTTTGAGTTTTCCAGAATAATGGAGGATTGTGCTTAGATCTCAAGGAGAATATAAAAAAAACAGGTTGGGGCACGGTGACTGTATTAGAAAATCAGGTGGGGGGGCCATTGAGTTTGGTAATTTTTTGAAATGGGGCCGTTTAGCGGACGCCGTAAAGCGAAAACGCCATAAAACTGGGCCCTATGTATGTGAAAATATTTAGATAAAGGTAGGTAAGTTTTTATTTACTTTTGGTTTAGAAAAGGGTATGACAGAGTGGGTAGGGGAGCAAATTTGGGAGATGTTGCAAGTATATGGAAAAGGTGTAGTTACTAAATACTGTAGAGAGTTTTTTGAGGATAGGAGGCTCAGGTTAGGGTGTGTAGAAGAGAGGGAGATTCTTCCGGAAAAGTAGGTCTTAGCACGGATGTGTAAGTCCCATGTTTCTTTATTTTGTATTTTCGATGGGGTTGTAAAAAAAGAAATGCTAGGGGGTTGGGGGGCAGGGGTGGGAAATTTAAATTATGGGGGAATCAAATACAAAATGGGAGTTGAAAGTTTTTTTTGTGATGATACTGTGCTTTGGGTGTTTAAAAAAAAGTTGCACACGGTAATGGATGAGTTTGGGGAGGGTGTTAAAGGGGAAAGTTTAAAGTGAACCGGTAAAAAGTAAGGTGATGAGGTTATCAAATGTTTAGAAAAAAAAAAATTTGGGAAACAATTGGAGAGAAGGGTAAGAAAAAGTGAATGTTTTCAGATATTGGGGGTTGATGTGTCAGCAGATGGGGTTTTTGAAGGATGAGGTTAACCCCAGAATTTGGGGGGAAAAAAAGGTGAGTGGGCTTTAAAACGTATATGTGGAGACAAAAAACATTACCCAATTTGGAGGCAGTGGGTGGCCTGTTAAGGGAAATTTTTTGGGGTGTAATTTTTACAGAAAAAATTTGAGTGGGGAAATTTTAGGGAAGGTGTGGGAAGCTAAAAAAGTATTGGTCGAGGGTTTTGGAAGGGGGGGTTGTTGAGGGGGTTTCTGGTCTTTTAGAGAAAAAGGATCAAAGTTAAAATGACAGGGAGAGCGTAAAAATTCTGTGGGGGGTAGGGAAGCTGGCGGCTGCCCCCCCCTTCCCTCCCTGGGGTGGGGGAAAGATAGGTTTCCCACACCACTGTTTTTACCTTTCTGCCCAAGCTGGGGGGTTGTAAAAAACCATCGGGGAGCTTCGGGTTTTGCATCAGTCTGGCATGTTGGGGTGGCCCCCTTTGAGCCAGTTTAAGGGGGAAAATGGTACATCCTCAAAAAGGGTTTGGAGGGGGGGGTTTTTAAAGGGGGTTTTTGGGGGCCCGTGGTTTGGACTTCCGAAAGTTTTGCATGAGCGTGTTAGATAGGGGGAAATTGGAGACAAAAGGTTTTTGGGCAACTGCCGAGTGTTGGAGTGTGGGCAGGGTTTTTTAGAAAAAAGGAAAGGGGGGAAAACCCGGTTTTTTAATATACCCGGACTTGATTTTGGGAAATTTGGGAAAGTACAATGCCGGCCACTTTAAAGGGGGGGTTTGGGTTATTGGCATTTTGGGTGGGATGTGTTTTAAAAGGCCCGGAAAATTAACATAATTGGGGCCCCTGGTTTGGAAATTTAAATTTCAGGTCCTTTTTATATTGTTCTTTATATATGCTTCTAAAACTGTTGTATCGGGGGCCCTCGCAAAAAACGTGATTATGTTTGAGTGAGGTTGGAAAGTGTTGAATGAGATGAAATTTATTTTCTTTTTTGGGGATTTTCTTTCTTTTTGGGTCCCCCTGCCTAGGTAGGAGATGGCCAACTTATTAAAAAAAAAAAAATAAAAATAACAATGTATAAAATAGGACCTAAAGTAGTTCCTGATCAGCGGGTTGGGCTGTACGTTGGTTTGCGTGCACCCAGCAGAAACGGGCCGGGTTGTTTCAGGCTTGTTTTCCCCCAGGGGCCTGGTCACGGGCCCGGGGCCCCCGGGGGCGTTGCCCCCCGGGAAAACTTTTTCCGGGGAAAAACCCCAGGTAATAATAATTATAAAAATTAGGGTTTTGGAAACCCCGTCAAAGTTGGCAGTGAAATACCACAAAATCCCGGGGAGGTTATGGAAGCCCCCAATTTGTCAAAAGGGACATTTTTTTATTCATTCTAGATTTTATATTTTGGTTTTATATTTTTATATTGTTTTTAGGTCTTATTAGATCAATTGTGATAAAAAAGTTTTAGAGTTGAATTAGCAAATTTTATTGGGAAATGTATTTTTCTGCCTCTGAGAGCTGGGATTCCACCAAACGGATTAATGGCTTTTCAAAATTTAAATTTTAAAGAAGAAAAAATTTACTAAACTATGACAAATCAGGGGTACAAACAAAGCATGGAATGGGGTTAAGTTTTTTGTAAACCCGAGGTTCCACTGTATAAATTTTTAGCAGTCATTGTTTACAGTGTTTCTCAGAATTTGTTTGGGAGTAGGGCATTTAAGTAGTGTCATCTGCAAATAAAAATGGTTTAAGGAGTTGGGATGCACTGGGGAGTTTTTAATGTTTGATGGAAAGAGGGTGGGCTTTGGACACTACCTGGGGCCCTTCAAAAGTAAGGTGCATAGTGGGGGTTTACTCCCTTTACGTTACATGCTGGTGTTACGTTAAAATAAGATTTTAGGTTAAAACAAGGGGAAAGTCCCTGATGCCGTTTGTGATTTAGTTTTTTGGGGGCGGAGATTGTGGTCCATGTTTCGATGCTTTCCGTAGGCCAAAGAAGAGCCAAGAGGGGTATTCATTTTTATCGGGGTGATTAAATTTGTTCCCAACATTTGGGTTAAATAGCATTCACTCGTACTTTTTTTTGGGCTAAACCCCCAAAATGGCAGGGGTTTTTAAATACAGTAGGGGCCCGGCTTTACGGGGTTTAGCCCCTTGGGATTTGTAAAAAAAGGGGATTTCAAATTAGTTTTGGGCCCCAAAAATTTTCTAAACGCAAGGGGGTCTTTCAATACGGATGCCCCATCCAATTTCTTTACATTTTTCCTTTAGCACATTATTATTTTGGGAAAATTGTCAAATTTCAAGTGTTTTAAAATTATTGTGTATTTTATTGTTTCTTTAAATTATACTTTTGGGGTACCTGTTTCTAAATATACTTAACACTGTGTTGGGGTTTCACGTACACATTAAAATCGCTAAGGTAAACTTTTCTTATAACGCCATAAATAATACTATGTAATAAAAATTTTCTCTTGGGCACCCAAAACCCTTTTTTTAAAAAAAAAAAAAACATTAGTAAACCACCCCTCGAATTACAAAAAAAGTTTCATTTTGACTCCCGGCCCAGGCCTCAATAAGGAATTTCACAGCAGACTAGAGAGACTGTTGACTGGCCTACAGAATTCTCCAAGGCCAATGGTATTGACGATTGGACAGACATTTTTCTTAACAAAATACTTCGACTATACAACAAACATTGTCCTATAAAAACGAAACATCACGAAAAACGGCTTGGTTGCCCATGGCTAACCAGCAGCATTCTGAAATCATTGATAAGAAACACCAATATGAAAAGCAATATAGACAGGGCTTAATACACAAAGATATTCTTAAACAATATTCAACAGTTTTCACTAAATTAATAAAGAAAGCCAAACAACTGTACTACTCCAGCAGATTCACTGACACAAGAGGAGATATAAAAAAGACCTGGAAAACACTTTCCCAGATTCTGGGGACCCACAAACTGAAAAAAAAACAAGAATATTGTTCTAACTAAACCTCATGAAACACCACTGCATCCCACTGATACAGCTAGCAAGATAAATGACTTCTTCCCAAACATAGGATCTAATCTAGACAGTAAAAATCCCACGTACCAATGCCCGTGCGGGGACTACCTAGATGGGAATTCCCAAATTCCTTCTATCTTGTACCAAACTGAGCCCACGGAAGTCACCGCGATCATAAAGTCACTTAACCCTTTCAGGGTCCGTCCCGTAGATCTACGGCTTTACGTTCAGGGTCCAAACCGTAGATCTACGTCATGAGCTCAGCTCACTCTGATAAACTGTGAGTGGTACATTTGGGCCTAGATATGAGAGAATCATCTATGTGGTATGTGTGCACCACATAAAACAGATCCTGCAGCACAATGTGTATAATGAGAGAAAAAAAACTGAAATCATGATTTTTCGATTAAAACAGAGACTTTGCAGTGTTTTTTCATATGTTTTTGTAGTTGTATTTGCGATTTCTTGGTCTCATTTGATAGAATGGAAGACATATTACAGAAATAGAGATGATTTTGATTGGTTTTAGCACTGGAAATGGCTTGAAACTGAGCTCAAAGTAGCAGAAATGTTAATTTTTGCCGATATTCAAGAGTAAACAAACGACCTCACACGTCTAATCACGCCAGCTGGTGGGTCTAATATGCATTCACAAATATGGTGATGATATTTATACAATTATTACAGTATTGCATAACAGTAAATCTTCTATTTTTTGGTGTGAATAAAAATTCATTATGTGAATAAAAAATCAAAATGGAATTTATTTGTAAAGCTCAAAACGTAACTAATGAACAGAGGAAATGTTAGTTTAGTTCCACGAATACCTACATTGTTATTCTGGACCCTATTTTGAAATTGGAATATTTTGAACTTTGTGTTAAATTGGCCAAATTAACAATTTCCGATCACTTTAATTTGTAGTTGAAACAGTTGCCTTGGCAATTTCTTGTGCTCAATCGATAGAATAGAAGTAATACTAGTGAAATAGCTAAGAATTTGGTTGACTGGAATAATGTTAATTGGCGTTAAATGGGAGTCAAAGTCAGCAAAATCGCCGATTCGTAAATATCGCTGACACATCAAAATTCGCGAGAGCAATTCGTCAATTTTCCATCAAATTTCGTCTTTTTGTTTTATTTACCTTAACAAAAAGTTCTCTACCATTTCATAAGAAAAAAATAACAATTTTTTTTTTTTGAAATTCTTGGACACTGGGGGCACCACTTAGATTTGGGCCTTGGCCCCTGAAGGGGTTAAAAATAACTCGGGGAATCTGTCTCAGGGTCCCACCATTATTGTAAAGCGAGCGGCCCATGTCCTTTCGCATGCTATTACATTACTTTTTAACAAGTCACTAAAAAACTAGCACTTTCCCGACACTATTCAAGACAGCAAGGGTTGCGCCAAAACATAAAGGTGGTGACCCTACAGTGTAACAACTATAGGCCAATATCACTTACCATTTGCTATCCAAAATCTTCGAGAAACTCGTGCACAGGAGACTATATTCATTTATACATCACAAACATCTAAACCCCTGCCAATTTTGGATTCGGAAAAATAAAAACACTAATGATGCAATTATAAAAATGTTAGACCTGCTTTACACACCCATTGGAAAAAAAGGGGAATATCCGCTAGGAATTTTTTTTGGGCTAAGAAAGCATTTGACCAGTAGACCACGGAAATCCTACTCCCAAAATTTGACCACTATGGTATAAGAGGCCTGCGCTTGCATATTTTAAATCCTACCTTTCTAAAGGTATCAGTATGTCACCATTAAAGACCCCACCCTCATCAATCGGCCATTTAAGAGCATTAAGAACATAAGAAAGGAGGAACACGGGGCCAGCAGGCCTGTTGGCCATACTAGGAAGGTCCTTTACAATTCATCCCCCTAACAAAACATTTGCCCAACCCAGTTTTCAATGCTACCCAAGAAATATGCTCTGATGTGCAATTTATTTTTTTTTTTTTATTATCACACCCGGGCCCATTCCCACCAAAGGGAGGGGTGGCCCGGAAAAAGAAAAACTTTCACCATCATTCACTCCCTCACTGTCTTGCCAGAAGGGTGCTTTACACTACAGTTTTTAAACTGCAACATTAACACCCCTCCTTCAGAGTGCAGGCACTGTACTTTTCCCCTCTCCAGGACTCAAGTCGGCCTGCCGGTTTCCCTGAATCCCTTCTAAATGTTACTTTGCTCACACTCCAACAGCACGTCAAGTATTAAAAAACATTTGTCTCCATTCACTCCTATCAAACACGCTCCGCATGCCTGCTGGAAGTCCAAGCCCTCGCACACAAAACCTCTTTACCCCCTCCCTCCAAACCCTTCCTAGGCCGACCCCTACCCCGCCTTCCTTCCACTACAGACTGATACACTCTTGAAGTCATTCTGTTTCGCTCCTTTCTCTTAAGTCCGAACCACCTCAAAAAACCCTTCCTCAGCCCTCTGGACAACAGTTTTGGTAATCCCGCACCTCCTCCTAACTTCCAAACTACAAATTCTCTGCATTATATTACACCACAATTGCCCTCAGACATGACATCTCCCTGCCTCCACCCTTCTCCTCGCTGAAACATTCATCACCCACGCTTCACACCCATATAAGAGCTTTGGGTTTAAAACTATACTCTATCATTCCCCTCTTTGCCTCCAAGGACAAGTTCTTTGTCTCCACAGACTCCTAAGTGCCCCACTCCCCTCTTTTTCCCTCATCAATTCTATGATTCACCTCATCTTTCATAGACCCATCCGCTGACACGTCCACTCCCAAATATTGAATACGTTCACCTCCTCCATACTCTATCCCCCAATCTGATATTCAATCTTTCATCACCTAATCTTTTTGTTATCCTCATAACCTTACTCTTTCCTGTATTCACCTTTAAATTTTTTTCTTTTGCACACCCTACCAAATTCATCCCAATCTCTGCAACTTCTCTTCAGAATCTCCCAAGAGCACAGTGTCATCAGCAAAGAGCAGCTGTGACAACTCCACTTTGTGTGTGTTCTTTATCTTTTAACTCACGCCTTTTGCCAAGACCCTCGCATTTACTTCTCTTACAACCCATCTATAAATATATTAAACAACCCCGGTGACATCACACATCCCTTTTCTAAGGCCTACTTTTACTGGGAAAAAATTTCCCTCTTTCCTACATACTCTACTTGAGCCTACTATCCTCGTAAAAACTCTTCATGCTTTCAGTAACCTACCTCCTACACCATACACTTGCAAAATCTGCCACATTTTCCCCCCCATCCACCCTGTCATACGCCTTTTCCAAATCCATTAAATGCCACAAAGACCTCTTTAGCCTTATCTAAATACTGTTCACTTATATGTTTCACTGTAAACACCTGGTCCACCACCCCTACCTTTCCTAAAGCCTCCTTGTTCATCTGCTATCCTATTCTCCGTCTTACTCTTAATTCTTTTAATTATTAACTTACCATACACTTTCAGGTACACTCAACAGACTTATCCCCCTATAATTTTTGCACTCTCTTTTATCCCTTTGCCTTTATACAAAGGAACTATGCATGCTCTCTGCCAATCCCTAGGTACCTTACCCTCTTCCATACATTTATTAAATAAATTTCACCAACCACTCCAAAACTATATCCACCACCGCTTTTAACATTTCTATCTTTATCCCATCAATCCGGCTGCCCTTACCCCCTTTCATTTTACCTACTTCCTCACGAACTTCCCCACACTCACAACTGGCTCTTCCTCACTCCTACAAGATGTTATTCCTCCTTGCCCTATACAGGGAAATCACAGCTTCCCTATCTTCATCAACATTTAACAATTCTCAAAATATTCCTTCCATCTTCCCAATCCCTCTAACTCTCCATTTAATAACTCTCCTCTCCTATTTTTAACTGACAAATCAAATTTTTTCTCTAGGCTTTTTTAACTTGTTAATCTCATCCAAACTTTTTCTTATTTTCAACAAAATTTGTTGATAACATCTCACCCACTCTCTCATTTGCTCTCTTTTTACATTGCTTCACCACTCTCTTAACCTCTCTCTTTTTCTCCATATACTCTTCCCTCCTTGCATCACTTTACTTTGTAAAAAACTTCTCATATGCTAACTTTTTCTCCTTATACTCTCTTTACATCATCATTCCACCAATCGCTCCTCTTCCCTCTGCACCACTTTCCTGTAACCACAACTTCTGCTGAACACTCTAACACTACATTTTAACCTACCCCCTACCTCTTTGACCCCATTGCCTATGCTCTCATTAGCCATCTATCCTCCAATAGCTGTTTATAATCTTACCCCAATGCCTCCTCTTTTAGTTTATAAACCTTCACCTCTCTCTTCCCTGTTTGGTTCTATTCTCCTTGTATCCCATCTACCTTTTACTCTCGTTTTAGCTAAAAACTAGAAAGTGATCTGATATATCTGTGGCCCCTCTATAAACATGTACATCTGAAGTCTACCCCAACAGTCTTTTATCTACCAATACATAATCCAACAAAACTACTGTCATTTCGCCTACATCATATCGTGTATACTATTTATCCTTTTTTCTTAAAATATGTATTACTATAACTAAAACCCCTTTCTTTTACAAAGTTCAATCAAAGGGTTTCCCTTTTATCATTTCACCTGGCACCCCAAACTTCCCTACCACCCCCTCTCTAAAAGTTTCTCCTACTTTAGCATTCAAGTCCCTACCACAATTACTCTCTCACTTGGTTCAAAGGCTCCTTACATTCACTTAACATCCCCCAAAAATCTCTCTTCTCCTCTGCATTCCTCTCTTCTCCAGGTGCATACACGCTTATTATGACCCACTTTCCGCATCCAACCTTTACTTTAATCCACTTAATTCTTGAATTTACACATTCATATTTCTTTTCTCCTTCCATAACTGATTCTTTAAACATTACTGCTACCCCCTTTCCCTTTTCTCTAACTCTCTCAGATACTCCAGATTTAATCCCATTTATTTCCCCCCCCCCTTTAAACTCTCCTACCCCCTTCAGCTTTGTTTCGCTTAGGGCCAGGACATCCAACTTCTTTTCATTTATTTAAAATCAGCAATCATCTGTTTCTTGTCATCCCCACTACATCCACGCACATTTAAAACAACCTGTTTTATAAAATTTTTCTTCTTCTCTTTTTTAGTAATTGTTACAGGAGAAGGGGTTACTAGCCCATTGCTCCCGGCATTTTTGTCGCCTCATACGAACCCCATGGCTTACGGAGGAAAGATTCTTTTCCACTTCCCCATGGACAATAGAGAAATAAAAAGAACAAGAGCTATTTAGAAAAAGGGAGAAAAACCTAGATGTATGTATATATATATATGCATGTGCGTGTCTGTGAAGTGTGACCAAAGTGTAAGTAGGAGTAGCAAAATATCCCTGTTATCTTAGGTGTTTATGAGACAGAAAAAAAAAACCAGCAATCCTACCATCATGCAAAACAGTTACAGGTTTTTGGGTTTTACAGTCATCTGGCAGGACGGTGTACTTCCCTGGGTGGTTGCTGTCTCCAACCTACTACCTCTTCTGATGTGCAAGTCCCACTCAAATCAAAAACCCCTCTCACTCATTATATTATCCAACCCAAATTTGAAACTACCCAAAGTCCTAGACTCAATAACCCAATAGGTAGGACTGTTCCACTCATCAACTACCCCATTTCCAAACCAATTTCTTTCTATGTCCTTTCTAAATCTAAACTTATCTAATTTAAATCCATTACTGTGGGTTCTCTCTTGGAGAGATATCCTCAAGACCTTTTTAATATCCCCTTTATTAATACTATCTTCCACTTATACACTTCAATCATGCCCTCCCCTCATTCTTCATCTAACAAATGAATGTAATTTAAGAGTCTTCCATCTTTCTTCATAAGGAAGATTTCTAATGCTATGTATTAATTTAGTCATTCCTACGCTGAATGTCTTCTAACGAATTTATGTCCATTCTGTAATTGGAGGGGCCCGAATTGAGCTGCATAATCTAGGTGAGGCCTTACTAATGATGTATAAAGCTGCAGTATGACCTCTGGACTTCTGTTGAAATAAATATATAAATTTTCTGCCACTGTGTGGGCTTTATAAAGTGCCTATGTGGGCAAAACGTTGGTCAGTGAAGGATCACACTATACTGCTTAAGTCTTTGTTTTCCCAACATGATTAGTATTGTAGATACTTAATCAACGTGAAACAATAATTTCAAATTGGATCAATCCAGGGTTTTAGAAGGATCTAACAAATACAACTAACTGCATTTTGGCAGTGCTCTTTTATTCTTAGTATTGACACTTTGTAAAATTAAAATACTAAGTCTAGAAACGATATATGATGTGTATATCATTTGGGAAATTACACTCACTTGATTACTGGAGTTCCGCAGGAAGTGTCCTTGGACCCCTGCTCTTCCTCATTTACATCAATGATCTTTCCAAAAAATATCCCAACACCTGAAACATTCTCTTTGCTGACGGGCATGACTTATGTCATCTCCCCCTAATCTTGCCACCTCAACACCATTTTTAACAAGGAGCTGCTCAAAAATATCAACTTGGATGACAGCCAAAAACTTACACTTAACACTGGCAAAACCTACTACATTATGTTTGGTAGAAGAGCAGGTATTGCGCAACTTAACATTAAGATCGACAACATTCTAATTGCCAGACATAATGAGGGCAAATTCCTTGGCCTATACCTCGACAACAACCCAAATTTCAGCACCCATATCCAACACATAACAAAAAAAGTATCCAAAACGGTGGGGATCCTCTCCAAGATACGATACTACGTGCCACAACTGCCCTTCTCACACTATTTCCATTCACTTATATATCCATACCTCACCTATGGTATCTGTGCTTGGGGTTCAACTGCAGCAACACCCTAAAGCCAATAATAACCCAACAAAAAGCGCAGTAAAAATAATCACTAAATCCCATCCCTGGGCATCACCCCCCCCCACTCTTCATAGATCTAAACTTACTCCCTGTTCAGAACATCCACACTTACTACTGTGCAATCTATATCTACAGGACCTTAAATTCCAATATTACCTTGACCTAAAATGCTTTCTTGATAGTTGTGACAGGATCCACAGGCATAACACCAGACACAAACATCTCTATGACATTCCCCGTGTTCAACTAAACCTTTACAAAAATTCAATGTATTTCAAAGGACCTAAAATCTGGAACACCCTACCCGAAAACTCTGGAACTGCAGACACATTCATCGCTTTCAAAACTACAGTTAGAAATCATCTTATCTCCCTGACACACCCAGACAACTAACTACATGATAACCACCTGGTGGTTCACAATTACACTCACTCACCCACTCACTATAAACCCAGAAATACTAATTTAATCTTAAAATAATAAAATCCTAACTAGTCATAAGTTTGCCTATGATACTCCAATATAGACACTTTGTATTATGCCAAAACAAAGCATTCACATTGCTAAACTCACAAATTATAATGTAGTTACCTAGCCTTAATACCATAATCTGTAAGGATTTAATGTTAAGAATTAATCTAAGTCTGCCCGAAATGCCTAGCCATGCTAGGTGTCCTAGTGGCCCCCTCTGTAATTAGTATTTTATATCATGTAAACCTCACAATACCCAAAACCTGTAAACCCCACATTGTAACCCTTATAGAGAATAAACTTCAATTGAATGACCCACCCAGTCTGGTCACTTCCACTCAAGGAAGGAGCACAGCACCAGACCCAGCAGCACAAGCTAGATAGTTCAACTCACACCCACCCACACCCACTCTGTATTTATCTAACCTATTTTTAAAACTACACAACGTTTTAGCCTGAATAACTGTACTGGGGAGTTTGTTCCAATCATCCACAACTCTATTACCAAACAGTGCTTTCCTATATCCTTCCTGAATCTGAATTTTTCCAACTTGAAACCATTGCTGCGAGTCCTGTCTTGGCTGGAAATTTTCAGCACGCTATTTACATCTCCTTTATTTATTCCTGTTTTCCATTTTATACACCTCGATCATATTACCCCCTAATTCTACACCTTTCGAGAGAGTGCAGATTCAGGGCCCTCATTCTATCCTCATAGGGAAGATTTCTGATACATGGGATCATCTTTGTCATCCTCCTCTGTACGTTTTCCAGAGCATTTATATCCATTCTGTAATACGGTGACCAGAACTGAGCAGCATAGTCTAAATGAGGCCTAACCAAGGATATATAGAGTTGAAGAACAACCTGAGGACTTCTATTATTTATACTTCTAGATATGAAGCCAAGAATTCTGTCAGCTTTACTGCGAACACTAATGTACTGATGTCATGGTTTAGATTACTACTAACCAGAACTCCTAAATCCTTTTTGCAATCAGTAGTATTAAGATCTATATTGTTTAATTTATATGTGGCATGGTTATTTAACTGTCCAACATTTAGAACTTTGCATTTGTCAATATTAAACTGCATCTGCCACTTCTCCGACCATTGCATCAGTCTATTCAAATTTCATCCTGGAGTGCTCTAGTGTCCTCGTTAGAATGAATGGACGGCCTATTTTGACGTCATCAGCAAATTTGCTTATGTCGCTATTTATTCCCTCATCTATGTCGGTTATGTAAATTGTGAACAACAACGGGCCCAACACTGACCCCTGAGGGCACCACTTGTGACGTGCCCCTATTCTGATTTCTCCCCATTTATGCAAACTCTCTGCTGTCTATTTGTCAGCCATGCCTCTACCAGGAAAAAATTTCTCCTCCTATTCCGTGTGCCTTAAGTTTCCTCAATAGACTTTGGTGTGGAACTCTATCGAAAGCCTTACTAAAGTCCATATACACAATATCATATTCATTACCATGATCTACCTCCTCAAACACCTTAGTGAAAAAAGTTAGTAAATCCATCTATATTTTCTTCAAAATTATATAAGAACATGTTAAATAGCACATAAACATTATTTACCTGGAGTTTACCTGGAGAGAGTTCCAGGGGTCAACGCCCCGCGGCCCGGTCTGTGACCAGGCCTCCTGGTGGATCAGAGCCTGATCAACCAGGCTGTTACTGCTGGCTGCACGCAATCCAATGTACGAGCCACAGCCCGGCTGGTCAGGTACCGACTTTAGGTGCTTGTCCGGTGCCAGCTTGAAGACTGCCAGGGTCTAATGGCAATCCCCCTTATGTATGCTGGGAGGCAGTTGAACAGTCTCAGGCTCCTGACACTTATTGTATTGTCTCTTAACGTGCTAGTGACACCCCCGCTTTTCATTGGGGAGATGTTGCATTGTCTGCCAAGTCTTTTGCTTTCGTAGTGAGTGATTTTCGTGTGCAAGTTCAGTACTAGTCCCTCTAGGATTTTCCCGGTGTAATAATCATGTATCTCTCCCGCCTGCGTTCCAGGGAACACAGGTTCAGGAACTTTAAGCGTTCCCAGTAATTGAGGTGTTTTATCTTCATTTTGTGCACTGTGAAGGTTCTCTGGGACATTTTCTAGGTCAGCAATTTCACCTGCCTTGAAAGGTGCTGTTAGTGTGCAGCAATATTCCAGCCTAGATAGAACAAGCGACCTGAAGAGTGTCATCATGGGCTTGGCATCCCTAGTTTTGAAGGTTCTCATTATCCATCCTGTCAATTTTCTAGCAGCTGCGATTGATATAATGTTATGGTCCTTGAAGGTGAGATCTCCGACATGATCACTCCCAGGTCTTTGACACTGGTGTTTCGCTCTATTTTGTGGCCGGAATTTGTTTTGTACTCTGATGAAATTTTAATTTCCTCGTGTTTACTATATCGGAGAAATTTGAAATTTCTCATCGTTGAACTTCATATTGTTTTCTGCAGCCCATTGAAAGATTTGGTTGATGTCCGCCTGGAGCCTTGCAGTGTCTGCAATGGAAGACACTTGTCATGCAGATTCGGGTGTCATCTGCAAAGGAAGACACGGTGCTGTAGCTGACATCCTTGTCTATGTCAGATATGAGGATGAGAAGCAAGATGGGAGTGAGTACTGTGCCTTGTGGAACAGAGCTTTTCACTGTAGCCGCCTCGGACTTTACTCTGTTGACTACTACTCTTTGTGTTCTGTTTGTGAGGAAATTATAGATCCATCTACCAACTTTTCCTGTTATTCCTTTAGCACGCATTTTCTGCGCTATTACGCCATGGTCCCACTTGTCGAAGGCTTTTGCAAAGTCTGTATATTTTTACATCTGCATTCTTTTTGTCTTCTAGTACATCTAGGACCTTGTCGTAGTGATCCAATAGTTGAGACAGACAGGAGCGACCTGCTCGAAACCCATGTTGCCCTGGGTTGTGTAATTGATGGGTTTCTAGATTATACATACAACCACAGAATAAAAGTTGACATAAATATGAGATTTGTTTACAAAGCGGTTTTGTAGGAGTGTCGGAAGAATTACATTTTCTCTAGTCAAACACTGGGGGATAACTGTAGATAAATATTCCTTTCGTATGCCTTCACTCTATATATAGCAATTCACGACCCTTGTGGGTTTAGTGCTTTTTTGTGATTATAATAATTTGTAATAATAATAACTTGTAATAATAATGATAATAATAGTAATAATAATTTGTCAGAGCATCATTTCTTCTAAAAATTACACGCAAATGGAAGTGTTGGTCTTTATTTATTCTACTCTACCACTGTGGAGACAACATGTACACAATGTAAGGAGTTTGTATGAATGTTTACGAACCATAACCAGATGCGTTGTCTGTTTGTTTACACGTCAAAGAGTCCTCATCTGCACGGAGTTGCTGAACACCACAAATGAGGTAGTTGAAGTTCTATCAATAAAGATCGAGAACCAAAACCTGGTCATTGTGGTTGTATATAAGCCACCAGATGCAACCTCACAACAGTTCAAGGAACAGCTACTGAAAATTTTATTACTGTCTGGAAAACCTTCCAGCTCCATCCCAAACATCTTACTGCTGGTGATTTCAACTAAGGCATACAAAATGGAAGAATGTAGCAAATAATGTTATAGCTGAAACAATCCCCGGAGGTAGCGCAGATGAAAGGTCACACACACATGAGCTACTAAGTCTCTGCGAAAAACACACCGTAAGCCAGCAGATTAGTGGAGCCAACAAGACTAGAAAACACACTTGACCTTATCTTCACAAATAATGAGGACTGATAAGAGACATAAGAATATCATAAAAACAACAAATTCCGATCACAACCTAATCGAAGTCCAGACGTACATGCATAGGGGTCCTGATCAGCAGAATGCATGTACCTGTGAAGGTGTCTTCACAAAATACAACTTCAACAACAAGAACATCAACTGGGACCAGGTAAACCATGTCCTAAACGAAACATGTTGGGAAGATGTCTTATAATGACATGGATCCAAACCAGTGCCTTGAAAGGATCAACTTCCTGGCAGCTGAAGCATGTTCTAGGCATATTCCCCTAAGAAAGAAGAAGAGCAGGAGTAAACTGGAGAGAGAAAGACGCTCCCTCTACAGAAGACGACAAAGAGTCACTGAGCTCCTCAGGAGTGCTAGGATATCTGATACACGAAAGGAGGCACTAAACAGGGAAGTGGAAACTATCAAACTTAAGTTAAATGACTCTTACAGGAACCAGGAGAGACAGGAGGAGCTTAAAGCTATTAGTGAAATTGAAAGAAATTCAAAATATTTCTTTTCATATGCCAAAAACAAGGCAAATACCACATCTAGTATCGGGCCCTTACTCAGAAAGGATGGGACTTACACAGATGACAACAAGGAAATGAGTGAAATATTGAAATCCCAGTACGTCTCTGTGTTTAGTGAACCACTAATCGGTCTGAGGATCGATGACCCAAATGATTTCTTATGAATGAGCCTCAAAACTCCATAAAATGTATTATGCTAGATTTCCGACATTACCCTAACTCTGATAGATTTCGAAAAAGCCATTGACAACATGCCCATGCACTCAGCCCCGGGCCCAGACTCGTGGAACTCTGTTTTCATTAAGAACTGCAAAGAAACCCCTCTCGCGTGCGCTAAGTACACTATGGAGGAGGAGCTTGGACATGGGTGAAATTCCACACTCACTTAAAACAACGGATATAGCCCCACTCCATAAAGGTGGCAGCAAAGCATTAGCTAAGAACTATAGACCAATAGCTCTGACATCTCACATCATAAAAATCTTTGAAAGAGTGCTAAGAAGCAGGATTGCAAATCATCTGGATTCCCAAAATCTGCACAATCCAGGGCAACATGGGCTCAGGGCAGGTCGCTCCTGCCTCTCACAACTACTGGATCACTATGATATGGCCTTGGATGCACTGGAAGAAAATCAGAATGCAGATGTAATATACACAGACTTTGCAAAAGCATTTGACAAATGCGATCATGGTGTGATAGCCATAAAATACGTGCTAAAGGAATAACTGGGAAAGTTGGGAGATGGATCTTCAACTTCCTAACAAATCGAACACAAAGAGTAGTGGTCAACAGAGTTAAATCGGAGGCTGCCATAGTGAAGAGCTCTGTTCCACAAGGCATAGTACCCGCCCCATCTTATTCCTTATCCTCATATCATACATAGACAGAGATATACATCACAGCACCGTATCATCCTTTGCGGATGATACTAGGATCTGCATGAGGCTGTCATCTGCTGAGGAGCGGTTAACTCCAAGAAGATATCTGGACTTATCTGGCACTTATCTGGAGAGAGTTCCGGGGTCAACGCCCCCGCGGCCCGGTCTGTGACCAGGCCTCCTGGTGGATCAGAGCCTGATCAACCAGGCTGTTGCTGCTGGCTGCACGCAAACAAAGTTTTCCAGTGGGCAACAATAAACAATATGATGTTCAATGAGGACAAATTCCAACTACTCCGTTATGGAAAACTGGAGGAGATAATAACTAGAACAGAGTATACTACAGACTCTGGCCATACAATAGAGCGGAAAAATAATGTAAGGGACCTGGGGAGTAGTAATGTCTGAGGATCTCACTTTTAAGGATCACAACAGTGCACGATCACACGTGCAAAGAAAATGATAGGATGGATAATGAGAATGTTCAAAACGAGAGATGCCAAGCAATGATGATCCTTTTCAAATCATTGTTCTCTCTAGGCTGGAATACTGCTGTACATTAACACCTTCATTCAAAGCATGTGAAATCGCAGATCTAGAGAGTGTACAGAGATCCTTTACTGCACGCATAAGTTCTGTCAAGCACCTTAACTACTGGGAACGCTTGGAAGCACTTGACTTGTACTCGTTGGAATGCAGGAGGGAGAGAGAGATATCATAATTTACACTTGGAAAATCTTGGAAGGATGATCCCAAATCTGCACACAGAAATCACTCCCTACGAAAGTAAAAGACTGAGCAGGCGATGCAAAATGCCCCCAATAAAAAGGGGCGCCATTGGTACACTAAGGGAAAACACCATAAGTGTCCGGGGCCCAAGACTGTTCAACAGCCTCCCATCAAGCATTAGGGGAATTGCCAATAAACCCCTGGCTGCCTTCAAGAGAGAGTTGGACAGATACCTAAAGTCAGTGCCGGATCAGCCGGGCTGTGGCTCGTACGTTGGACTGCGTGCGGCCAGCAGTAACAGCCTAGTTGATCAGGTCCTGATCCATCGGGAGGCCTGGTCATGGACTGGGCCGCGGGGGCGTTGATCCCCGGAATAAACCTCCAGGTAACCTCCAGGTATAGTGGGTGGGGTGGCCAGGTGGCTTCCCTACACTACCTACCTACCAACATGTCTTTCCACAAATAAATACTTCTCACCTTTCACCCTACATTAAGACTACAAATATTTTAAGGTAAGTAATGAGTGTACTGCATATGCATTTTTTCACTATGCAGATTTAAGCATCGTCGTAGTATATTATGTGTGGGTGGGGGTGGCCAGGAGGGCTATCACCCCTAACTTTTTTACAGAAAATACTACTCATCTTTTGCTCTGCCCCTAAGCCTACAAATATTTTGAGGTAAATAATGAGTGGACTGTGGTGTGTTTTTACTTTCTATTGTTTTTAATGCCTAGTTCTATTGCTAACTTAATATATGTTTTGTGTAAACTTTTTATCTGGCATTTATATGCAATTATAAGTGGAAAAAATGGTGTTCTGCTTTCCAGTGATGTCTGCTTTCCAGTAGTAGCCTGGAACCCAACCTGCTGTATAAGTGGGGCCCTACTGCTGTTGTTTGATGTAAGGTAGGAGTAAAGTAGTTTGTGATTATTTTTTTTTAATATTTTAGAAAGTAAAGGGGAAGTTTGATATAGGTCTATAGTTGTTCAATTCAGCTGGATCACCTCCTCTGAGGAAAGGAGTAACTCTTGCTGTTTTTGAGTGTGGATGGGGAAAGGGTTTAGCACTCTACAGATTTGTTTTAAAAAGTGTTTCAATAATGGGTGACAGCACATGAGCAGCTTTTTTATATATGAATGATGGCAAGTTATCTAGTCTCCTGCCTTGTTTTTTAAACATTTAATGTTTGGTGAGACTTCAGTAGAATTAGTTGGAGCTAGATAAAGAGTACAGTATTTGGGTAGTTGAAGTGAGGTAATCTTTCAGAAAAAAGAGGAAAAAAAGAAATTGTGGATCACTGTGCATGGCAAACACACAAGACAGTATTTCGTTTTGGCCACTTCATATCATTTGGCCCTAGTGAGGGGAGCCAAAGCTCACTCATTCAGCCAAAACAATGAAGACCATAATCCCTCCCCCACCAGGAAAAGGACTGCCATCAGTGAGGCATGAACATGTAGAGGATGGTGGATGATAACACTGCAGTGAACACAAGCTCATAGAAGTTAGACTGATAGACAAAAAACAAAACCCTGGAAAGCTAAAATGTAACACTACATGCAGGGCAGGTGTCTTGAATGCAAAGGTAAAAAAGAAAGATAGTTAAGTACACTTGGATAGGGTTCTGTGAAAGTTCTTGTCGCAACAAGCTGGTTAGTAAGACACACTATGCAATTTATGTTTTTTTGCACAATAGGCACTTTACTGATAAAGTCTGGTAGACAAAATGTCTTCTCAACAAATACCATAAACTATATAGTATTCTTATTAACAATCATCCCTTGTGCATATGAATTGTAAAAAAAAATTGTAGGTAAACAATAGAAAGTTTTTGTGTTAATTTGTTAGGCTACATGTTAACTGACCAATGTAATCAAAAAACTCTTTCATTGTAAGAATCGGCCAGCATTACTTCTACGTTCACTTACATTAGTTTCAGAATCTCTAATAAGGAAGTCTCCATCGTGGCACGTTGATTGAGGATGTCATCACACTGTGCTCGAGTGATAGGTCCATAGTACCAGTCTCTAGTGGAGAAGTGATTTTTGTCTGGAGGACCACCACTCACTGCAGGAACAGGTGGCATTGCAGGAGCAGGTGGTGCTGGTGCTGCAGCATTTATATTAAGGCCTTGTATACCTAAAAAAATATACTGTCATTAAAATCTGAGATTTTTTTAAATGGTAACAATAAAAAATAATTAGTGAACCTTTCCATATGCAAGAATTTTGATTCATATCTTTGTTTTATAAGATACACAACACAATGAGAGAGTGGGTGAGATGTTATCAACAAATTTTGTTGAGAATAAGAAAAAGATTTGGAGTGAGACTAATGAGTCGAGAAAGCCTAGGGAACAAATGAATTTATTAGTTAAAAATAGGAGAGGAGGGTTATTAAATAGAGGTATCAGGAAGATGGAGGGAATATTTTGAGGAATTGTTAAATGATGATGAAGATAAGAAAGCTGTGATTTCATGTATAGGGCAAGGAGGAATAACATCTTATAGGAGGTGAGGAAGAACCAGTTATGAGTGTGGGGAAAGTGCATTGGACAGTTGGTAGAATGAAAGGGGATAAAGCAGCTGGGACTGATGGAATAAACATAGTAATGTTAAAAGCAGGTGGGAATATAGTTTTGGAGAGGTTAGTGTTTTTACTTAATAAATGTATGAAAGAAGGTAAGATACCAAGGAATTGGCAGAGAGAATGCATAGCTCCTTTGTATAAAGGCAGAGGGGACAAAAGAGAGTGTAAAAATTATAGGGGAATAAGTCTGTTGAGTGCTAGGTCATAGGTTGGAAGACAGTAACGACCCAGGGAGGTACTACCATTCCTGCCAAGCGAGTGTAAAACGAAAGCCTGTAATTGTTTTACATGTTGGTAGGATTGCTGGTGTCTTATTTTCTGTCTCATAAACATGCAAGATTTCAGGTACGTTTTGCTACTTCTACTTACACTTAGGTCACACTACACATACATGTACAAGCATATATATACATACATACCCTCTGGGTTTTCGTCTATTTTCTTTCTAGTTCTTGTTCTTGTTTTTTCCTCTCATCTCCATGGGGAAGTGGAACAAAATTCTTCCTCCATAAGCCATGCGTGTCGTAAGAGGCGACTAAAATGCTGGGAGCAAGGGGGCTAATAACCCCTTCTCCTGTATATATTACTAAATGTAAAAGGAGAAACTTTTGTTTTTCCTTTTGGGCCACCCCGCCTCAGTGGGATACGGCCGGTGTGTTGAAAGAAAGAAGAAGAAACATGCAAGATTTTAGGTACGTCTTGCTACTTCTACTTACACTTAGGTCACACTACACATGCATGTACAAGCATATATGTATATACCCCTCTGGGTTTCCTTATATTTTCTTACGAGTTCTTGTTCTTGTGTATGTCCGCTTATCTCCATGGGGAAGTGGAACAGAAGTCTTCCTCCCTAAGCCATGCGTATCGTTAGAGGTGACTAAAATACCAAGTGCAAGGGGCTAGTAAACCATTCTCTGTATATATTACTAAATTTAAAAGGAGAAACTTTCATTTTTCTTTTTGGGCCACCCCACCTCAGTGGGATATGGCCAGTGCGTAAAAAAAAAAGTCTGTAGAGTATACCTGGTAAAGTGTATAGGAGAGTTATTATTGAAAGAATTAAGACTAAAGAGGCTTTAGGGTGGGGGGTCTGTAGACCAAGTGTTTGCAGTGAAACTTATAGGTGAACTGTATTTATAACAGTAAAGAGATTTTTGTTGGCATTTATGGATTTGGAAAACGCGTATGATAGGGTGGCTAGGGGGGCAATGTGGCAGATGTTACAAGTGTATGGAATAGGAAGTAGGTTTTTGAAAGCAGTGAAGAGTCTTTACGAGGATATTGAGGCTCAGGTTAAAGTATGTAGGTGAAAGAGTGTATTTCTCAATAAAAGTAGGCCTTAAACAGGGATGTGTGATGTCACCATAGTTGTTCAACATATTTATAGATGGAGTTGTAAGAGAAGTGAATGTTCGGGTGTTGGCAAGAGGTGTGGGATTAAACCCTTTGACTGTCGCGGTCGTATATGTACGTCATAGGAGATACCGTGTTTGACGTATCTATATGCATAAATTCTAGCGGCTTCAAATCAAGAGGAGAAAGCTGGTAGGCCCACATGTGAGAGAATGGGTCCATGGTCAGTGTGCACCAATAAAAAAAATCGGGGAGCCAGTGGTGCATTGTGGGAATACCATTTCAGTCGTCCTTTTTCAGCATGTCTAGCGGTAAGAAATATGTGACTTCCCTGCAAATCTGGGACTCTTCTCTTCCCAAGTGATGCTCTAACACAGATGGAAGTGTCAATGAAGATCAATTTCATGATTTCGAGGAGTTTGAGACCAAAAGCAATGGAGGAGGAGGAGGAGGAGGAGGAGGAAGAGGAGGAGGAAGAAGAGGAGGAGGAAGAAGAGGAGGAGGAAGGAAGGGAGGGGGAAAGGAAGGAAGGAGGAGGAAGGAAGGAAGGAGGAGGAAGGAAGGAGGAAGAGGAAGGAAGGAGGAGGAGGAAGGAGGGAGGAGGAAGAAGGAGGGAGGAGGAAGGAGGGAGGAGAAAGAAGGAGGGAGGAGGTGGAGGGAGGAGGAGGAAGGAGGGAGGGAGGAAGAAGGAGGGAGGAGGAGGAAGAAGGGAGGGAGGAGGAGGAAGGTGGAAGGTGGAAGGAGGAGGAAGAGAAGAAGAAGAAGAAGAAGAATAAGAAGAAGAAGAAGAAGAATAAGAGAAGAATAAGAATAATAATAACACCTAATACCTAATTTAATAATAATATGTAATAATATGTTCCCTTGAGGCATGAAAACAGTTCACCCCATGACAGTGACAAGATAAGGGGAGATAACATCTGATAAGAGCTGACCTTTGATGAGCGTAAACGAGGGTGGAGGGAGGGGGGCAGCTGTCCATCTGTCAAGAGCCAGGAGGAGGAAGAGAAGGAGAAGGAGGAGGAGGAGGAGGAGGAGGAGAAGGAGGAGGAGAAGGAGGAGGAGGAGGAGGAGGAGGAGGAGATGACGACGAACAAACATTTGTCTGTCTGTCTATTTGTCTGTCTGCCAAGCTCCCTGTCTATCCGTCTAGCTCTGTCTCAAAGAGAGCCACAAGACTGTGTCATCATCACGTTTACTCACATCTTCAAGCAGAGTATAGCACTTTGTCTGGTTTTTTGGGGGTTTTATCCTAGGTAATTTACACTATGTATAGTTGTATTTATGTGTACCTGTGAGACAGAGATAGACAGAGAGAGAGAAAGAGAGACAGATTGAAAGAGATAGAATGAGGGAGAAAGATAATTAGATAGAATGGAGGGGGAAGCAGCATCCGACCCCATTGTTTTGACAGGCGGTAGGGGGTGTGAGTAATGAGACAATATGTCACTTTGACAGCTGCTGACTCCTGACTCAAAACAATTATAAAGCCACACACTCGCACACAGACAAGCTTGCTGAAGGGTGATAATAGCAGTTTTATGAAAGTATCTAGTGACTATATATGTGTATATATATTATAGAAACCAGAAGCAAGAAGGGAAGGCAGGAATGAAGGAAGGACTAGATAAAAGGAAGGAAAAAGTAATGAAGGACAGATGAAGGAATGTAGGAAGAGAGGTGGAATGCCTCCAGGTAGCCTCCAGGTAGGAAAGGAATGAAGGAAATTAGGAAGGAATGATGACACACGACCATTTACCTAGGATAACTACATAACAAAACTGCCTGCTAATACTTTGAAAAAAAACTGCTCGACGAGGTGTTTTGTCTTTGCACATATTAAAAAAAAATTCACCCAAAATGACACACACTGATTTTATGTGTGAGTGTAAAACACCATTGTGTATGACACCATGTTTTATGTGTAAGAGTGTAAAACACCACGTGTATGACACCATGTTTTATGTGTGAGGAGTGTAAAACACCACTGTGTATGACACCATTTTTATGTGTGAGGAGTGTAAAACACCATTGTGTAGGGCACCATGTTTTATGTGTAGGAGTGTAAAACACCACTGTGTATGACACCATGTTTTATGTGTGAGGAGTGTAAACACCACTGTGTATGACACCAGTTTTATGTGTGAGGAAATGTAAATACACCACTGTGTATGAACCATGTTTTATGTGTGAAAAAGTGTAAAACACCACTGTGTTTGAACCATGTTGTTATGTGTGAGAGTGTAAAACACCCTGTGTATGACACCATGTTTTATGTGTAAGAGTGTAAAACACCACTGAGTATGACACCATGTTTTATGTTGAGGAGTGAAAAACACCATGTGTATGACACCATGTTTTATGTGTGAGGAGTGTAAAACGCCACGTGTATGACACCATGTTTTATGTGTGTAGGAGTGTAAAAACACCACTGTGTATGACACCATGTTTTATGTGTAAGAGTGTAAAACACCATTTTTGTATGACACCATGTTTTTATGTGTGAGAGTGTAAAAACACCCTGTGTATGAACCATGTTTATGTGTGAGAGTGTAAAACACACTGTGTATGACACATGTTTTATGTGTGAGGTGTAAAACACCACTGTGTATGACACCAGTTTTAAGTGTAAGAGTGGTAAAAACACCACTGTGTATGCACCATGTTTTATGTGTGAGGAGTGTTTAAAAAACACACTGTGTAGAACATGTTTTATGTGTGAGAGTATAAAACACCACTGTGTATGACACATGTTTTATGTGTGAGGTAAAACACCATTGTGTATGAACACATGTTTTATGTGTGAGGAGTGTAAACACCACTGTGTATGGGACACATGTTTTATGTGTGAGGAGTGTTTAAAACACCACTGTGTATGACACCATGTTTTATGTGTGAGGAGTGTAAAACACCACTGTGTATGACACCATGTTTTATGTGTGAGGAGTGTAAAACTCCACTGTGTATGACACCATGGTTTCAGAGAGTTCCAACAAGCTGCCAGAAAATTCTAAGGAGTATGTTCAGTGACTGTATATTGGTATATATTTATAGACAATGTTAATAAACAATTTTTTGTATTGTTTGGGTTTTGTAAACAAGTTTTGTTAAACATATATTGATATTATGTTTGTGTGCTTATTGTGTTGTATACAGAGTGTATATATGTACATTGCACCTTACTTTGGTCTCACAGGCCACATAAGTTATGTGAAAAAATAAAATAGTGAAAAAAACAACAAACCTTCAAATACAAGTAAACTAAAGTTTACCGGGTGAGTGGCAGTCGCCGCTGTTGCCATACGCGGCTCATTTTCTGCAAACTTCATGCCTCTATATCTCGGTAAGTACTGATGGGAAAAATTTTTTTTTGGGACTAAAACAATCAGAAAAATAATCTTAACATTTTCATAAGAAAAAATAATTTTTTTTTTTTCGAATATTTTGCGACACCAGGAACAACTTCAGGATTGGGCCCTTCGACAGTCAAAGGGTTAAAAGAGAAAGAATCTAACACAAAGTGGGTGTTGTCACAGTTGCTTTTTGCTGATGACAATGTTCTTTTGAGAGATTCTGAAGAGAAGTTGCAGAGGTTGGTTGATGAGTTTGGTAGGGTACGTAAAAGAAAGAAATTAAAAGCGAATATAGGAAAGAGTAAGGTAAAAAAAAATTAGGTTATGGAAGATTGGATATCAGATTGGAGGGAGAGAGTATGGAGGAGGTGAATGTATTCAGATATTTGGGAGTGGATGTGTCAGCAGGTGAATCATAGAACTGACGAGGGGAAAAAGGTGAATGGTGATCTGAGGAGTCTGTGGAGACAAAGAACTTTATCCATGAAAGCAAAGAGGGCAATGTATAAGAGTATAGTTATACCAATGCTCTTGTATGGGTGTGAGGCATAGGTGGTGAATGTTGCAACAAGGAGAAGGCATGACATCTCACCTGTGTGGAGATGTCACGTCTGAGGGCAATGTGTGGTGTGAATATAATGCAGAGCATCCGTAATTTGGAGATTAGGAGGTGCAGGATTACCAAACCTATTATCCAGAGGGCTGAGGAGGGGTTATTGAGATGGTTTGAACATGAAAAGAGGCTGGAACAAAATAGAATGACTTCAAGAGTGTATAAATCTGTAGTGGAGGAAAGGCAGGGTAGGGGTCGATCTAGAAAGGTTGGAGGGAGGGGGTAAAGGAGGTTTGTGTGCGAGGGGCTTGGACTTCCAGCAAGAGTGTGTGAGTGCATTAGATTGGAGCAAATGGTTTTTAGGACTTGACATGCTGTTGGAGTGTAAGCAAGGTAACATTTACAAAGGGATTCAGGGAAACCGGCAGGCTAGACATGATTCCTGGAGATGGGAAGTAGAGTGCTGGCACTCTGAAGGAGGGGTGTTAATGTTGCAGTTTTATAACTGTAGCGCAAGCATGCCTCTGGCAAGACAGTGATGGAATGAATGAATGATGAAAGTTTTTCTTTTTCGGGCCACCCTGCCTTGGTGGGAAATAGCCGATGTGTTGATAAAAATTAAAAGCAACACATCAATACATGATTATTAAAAGTAATATGGAAATATTCATGTAACTTTAAACAAGTCTTACCCCATGCTAATAAATAATGAAAGTTGGTATGATTGAATTAACAGCTCCATCAGATGCAAAAGTAATGTATTCATTGGTTTCTTATGCTCAAAATATGCAATAGCTCATACAATTCACTGGAAATAAATATCACAGAGGATTTTGTTAGTAGACCGTCATTTAGTGCGAGTTTATTTGGCACGATTTGGGTATTGCACGATTGAAGAATTGCAGCACAATTTTATGTAACAGGTCGTATAATGAATTTAACACGGTTCAGTTTGTGGGAAGCAAAAAAAAAAAAAAAATCTCATTTGCTCAAGCGGCCGCCTTGTTGTGGAGCAGCCAGGAAGCCCTCCTGCCATCCCCGGCCACTCCCCGACACCACCCCACCATCCCAGAGTTTGTAATTCATGTGTGTCCAGTCCAGTCTTTCTCTGCTACAAGGCAGCTGTGTTTGTGAATTGTGTTATGATATTTTATTACTATATCTTGTATCTGCCAAGCAATCATGACACCCAGTAGCCATACCAGTGTTGCTGAAAGTGGCACGAACAGGTATAAGCACTTAAGTCTGAAAATTAACAAAGAAAAAATGGTATTAGACAAGAGATAACCTGTAGCCGTAATGAAGTGTTAATTTGTACATAGAGAAAGAGGTAAACATTAGTTTGTGTGACTGAATGACTGACTCCTGAATGACTGAACTGAATGACTGACTGAACTGAGTGACTTGACTGAATGACCTGACTGACTTCCTGAATGACTGACTGACTTCCTGAATGACGACTGAATAATTTACTGAGTGACTTGACTGACTTACTGAATGACTTGACTGACTTACTGAATGACTTGACTGACTGATTGAATGACTTAGACACTCCAGTACAACCATCGACTTCAGTACCAAACCTCTACCATCCACCTCAGCCCAGTAGGGCCACAACATAACTCTCCACTCTATTCACAACCATCCAAAAAACCAGCACCAACAATTTAAGGTAAGAAATACTATTATTTCTGTTACATTTGTAGTCTTAAGCAGTAAAAACAACATAATAATTTACCAATAACTAAACTACATATCACTTTTTTTTTTCTATGTGTGGAGGGCCCAAAAAAAAAGTTGTTAGTTTTTTGGGGGCTCCCCGGAACGTAACCCC